>JAODKN010000134.1:3507423-3520366 GCA_026774425.1 Petrocephalus zakoni
GGCACCGCAGGCGACAGATGAGGCATCGGAGGCCGGAGCACCGACGACGGAGGAGGCAGCAGCGGGGGATCCGCAGGCGCCCCACGAGCCCCCGACCGGGCACCCGAAGGCGAGCCAGGGGGCAGGGCGGGCGGGAACTGGCCCCGACGTAGGTGACCCCGCCCTTTCTGGGATCTGGAGATGCAGGGCCACCGCCGGATCTTGCCTCTCGACGGGCGCGGTGGAGTCCCCTCCCCCACAGAGTCCCCGGGGCCCAGCAGGGACAGCCCAGAGGGGTCCCAAGCAAGGTCCTCCTCAGAGGAGGGAGCAGGGTCAGGAGATTCGGGCGGCACCGGGACAGGAACAGATGGCGGAACATGCGGCGGAGCCGGGACCGGGACAGGAACAGGCGGCGGAGCCGGCAGCGGGACAGGAACAAGCGATGCCGGCAGCGGGACAGGAACAGGCGGAGGTGCCGGGACCGGAACAGGAACAGGCGGAGGTGCCGGGACCGAGACAGGAACAGGCGGAGGCGCCGGGACCGGGACTGGAACAGGCGGAGGCGCCGGGACCGGAACAGGCAATGCCGGCAGCACAGGTGCGGAAACAGGAAGCGCCCGAGCGGGAACAGGAAGTGCCGGAGCGGGAACAGGAAACAGCAGTACAATAGCCGGAGCGGCTGTCACGTCCTTTCCCGGATCCGTCGGTAGCGTGGCAGCTGCGTCTTCTCCAGGAACGGACAGGGGCGCGTCAGCGGCGTCAAAACCCGGAACGGACGGGGGCGTCAGCGGCATCATCACCGGGAACAGGCGACAACACCTGAGCTGGCAGCACAGGAACAGGCGAAAGCGCCGGCAGTACGGGAACAGGCGAAAGCGCCGGCAGCACAGGAGCCGGCACGGGAACAGACGGAGGCAGCACAGGAACGGGCAGAGGCGTCGGCAGCACGGGAACCAGAGGCACCCCGGAGTCTTCCCTCGGACGCATCGGGGGCGCGGCGGCGCCAACCTCTGGACGGAGAGTCCCCCTCTTGCGGAGCAGGCCGCGCATCAACCCCCGGATCTCGTCCTGCACAGAAGGTGACGAGTCCAGGGTTGCGGCGGCAAACGTGTTCAGGGCTTGGGAGGCTTTGGGATCCCGGCATAACGCCGGGTCGACTGCCAACCTCCACCATAGCTCCATAGCTGCATCTCCTTTGCACACTTTGCAGTTTTTCTATAGGTGACCCAATAGCAGGAAATCACAACATGCAAGATTCTGATTATAAGAACTGGACACTTCCTCAGAATCTGTAGGACTGGGCCTCCCGTAAAATAGACATACAGAGAGGGATCAGATAGGAAACCCACATGATGTAATTATTGTGTCCGGCGTCCCTGGTGGAGGAAACAAGGCATTTAGCTGAAGAAAACAAGGGAAACGTCCCTAACAAAATTTCCAGCTCATTTCCTGTTACATGATATTTGCTGGTCAACAACAGCCAAAAGGAGAACATTTAACAAGTTACTCTTTAGCGCCACCTACGGTCAAACTCAGGTAACCAGCTGAGAAGTGGAGCTCATAGGGGCAAAAGCTCCCTCTCACCAAGACCTGCATTTGTGTGTCTGAGGACTGCTTTTGGTTTATTGTGATTAAGGAAAAGATTCCCTTTAATTGAAGCAATGTTTTTTTTTTGGGGGGGTTGGGGGGGGGGGTTAGTCTCCCACTCCCATTCTGTGTATTATTCAGTACAGGGTTATGGGGGAAGGGGTGAAATCTATTCCAAGCAGCATAGAGCACAAGACAGGAAAGTACCTCAGACATACTACTGATAGTTTAAAAACCTTACGGCGTCTCAGATTGTGGAAGGGCAGTGTAGGACCTGAAGGAAACCCGCACAATTACACATCATCAATCGCATTGTGGAGGTGTGAGGCCCTCCTGCTACTTGCAAGCCTCCATGCTGTTGAGACCCAGAAGGGCCCACTTTTATTTTGAGCACGGTACCACGTCCTCGATAAAATGCTGAAAGATGGATGGACGCTACCCGATTTTGGGACAGATAAAGACTAAAATAACCTGGCACGTTTGCCTCTCCTTAGTATACTGCAGAATGCAGAAAAAAATTATGAAAATTGTTGTCCATCCTTCAGAACAATGCTGAGCTTATACATTATGAGTACGGTGTTGCTACAGGTCCATGAGGACCCGGACAGCTTCTTCCCAGCAATAATAATTATGTTAAACATCCATTGATAAGTCGCCCTATAATCCCAGTCAGCACAGCTATTAGCCACTGCCACTATAACCTCAGTGCCTTGTTGTCCTACTTGTATGTTATTGTATATTATATGTATGTTACTGTGCGCTATTCTGTCATTTGCTATTTATTGTTCTTTATTGTTACATGTTGCTTAAGTCTGCAAGGCGGTACACAAGCAAGTATTTAATTGTATTGTTCTTCTACAAAAGACAATAAAGCTTTTGAACGTCTTGAAACTATTGACCTGGTTGCTGAGGGAGTCAGGCCGAGCCCCATCGCAGTTTCTGCCACTGACGGTAATAATTAATCTGTAGTTCTGCTTGTGTGGACCCGCTGAATTAATAATATACTGCCACAGAGTTCTTTCCAGCTAAACGTGAAACCCTGTCGCTTTTTTCTTTAAGCATGATGTAACAATAAAAGCCCCCATCACCAAAGAAGGGCCATTTTTGGCGATCTGTTTTACCAGCCTGTAGAGAAAAATGGTGGAATTACATGATTTCATTCCCTGCCAGAACCTACTTACTGTAATTTAAATTTATTTAGCTGACATTATTAGCCAAAGCGAAATTCTTTTTTTTGAGAAATCAGGGTCAGCCAGTACACGGAGCAGTTGGGGTTAAGGGCCTTGCTCAAGGACCCAAGAGCGACATCACTCTACCGACCCTCGGACTCAAACCTACGGACTTCCCATCTGCGTCCTAACCCACTGAGCGCCTATATGTCACGGAACTCTAAGTTTTTTATAATCTTATTTTTATCTTTTTGTACCATTCTTTGTTTTGTTTTACATATTTACTTTCAAGCACAACCCTGGAAGCAGGTGGAAAAGCATTTCATTACACGGTGTATGTTTGTGTAAGTGACAGAAAGAAACTCAAAAAAGTATGGTTGACGCATTAAGAAATATATTTATGAAAAAGGCAGCATTCCTGGGCTAAAGGTTATTAATTGTTTTATGTGTGACTTCTGATCTGAATGATGGTGCTGCTTTCCCCCTGGCTCCTTACATCCAGAGCAGAGAGGATGTTTGATGCATCACACAACAGCCCACCCCGGGGTGTCCCTTAAATATGCGCTTTAATCCTCCGAGTTTCTGCAGCTTACTTCTAATTATGATAAGGTTATCACTTTTGCCAATTATCCCTAGGATGCAATTAAAAGCAAAAATGGCTGTATTCAATTTTCTATAAATTGCTACAGAAAAAAGTGGGATATGACTAGTCAGTCGAACATACAACTCGAAGTGCTATTAATGTTCCTGGGCTAATTTAGTGCATGTAGCCCTCTTGCCATTTCTGCTGCTCTCCTGCAAGTAGCTACGGCATGAAAAATGAATATAGGTGTTTTGTTGTGCAGAAATTAGCTTTTTAGTTAAGCGGCATTTAGGAATAGCTGAGCTTTATGAATAATGGATGGAATGATTCATTACTTTGAGGTCTAGGAGAGCACCGGACGCTAATGGACCGATAGAGGCCGGGTGGCCATTTCACACTGTTTGCGGACATTATTATTGCACTCAGGTTGTGTGGCTGACAAGAAGCTTTGGGTGTCTGTGAGCCAAAGTGCGACACCATTAGACCAAACAGTAAATCCCATTTGGAGAAGGAGGCCTCTTTATCATCACCGGGGCATTCATTACCACAACCTTCTTTGAGTCCCATATAATATAGGAAAAATTATAAAGACAAACGATTACACCAAAGAAAAATTAAAGAACAAAGGTGATTCATTGGTTTTGTAGAGCCAATATCACAATTTAGTTTGCGGTATTTTATTGAGGAGATCATTTTCAGTGATAAATATTGGGGTCTCAGGATTAGAATGAGATGAGAAGGCGATATTAGCATAAGCTAATTTGATGATGTATATTGTAGAATCAAGGCTCTATAGTGTTTACATTTTCCTTCGAATCTGTTAAAACATGGTTTTTATTATACATTTTATCAGATGTCCACATAAAAAACATGCATTCTAATGATACTGAGAGATGACATCATCATCCACTCTGCTCACCTTGATCCATTTCTACCCCAACTAACCACTGATAAAACATCCAGACATCCATCTCCTGACCGCTTACGCAGTGCAGGCTCGAAAGATCTGATAAAACATCACATGCCCTGGGAAGATGCCACAGAACAAACAGAAGGAACCACAAGGTCACTGTGTGTGTGCGTTTCATTTCAGGAAAGACTGAAAATTGAAGTCTCTGGGGCAAGTCTGGGACCCAGGGCTAGCGCCATTCACATGCATGTTGCCCGGAGACACACGGGTCTTCGAGATCCAGCACAGGTTGTCGATGGAGCGATTTGTGTCTCTTTGCACCAGTGTCAATCACAGGTGCGCAAACAATGCTCGTCTACTAAACTCCTAAAGCCACATTTCTGTGAGAGAAACAACACTGACATCGATCTCCCAAACAAACTGTGCATTTTTGAGCAAATGTGGATGCAACGCAGGTGTGTGATTTGTGAATGAATCTACAGGCTGACTTGCGGGGAGAGGCAAGTGACCTGCTTCGGTGTGATGATTAATTTCACATGCCCCTCCTTATCTGAGATCAGTATAAACTGATGTGGTCAGTGCCTCTATTATCCTAGGGGAGTTTCGGTCTCATAACCTTATGTTCTGCATCCCATAATGGTCCCGAGCCTTTCCTGTCTCCAGTCCATCCCATTGGTTTTCATTTCAGTCCCCCTCAAACGGCAGCTCTCCTTCTGCATTTCCATATTGCATGGTGTCTACACCACTCCAGCTGTGGGGCCCTCGAGGACGGGGGTCTCAATATTAAATACAACCACTCCTCCTTTAGCAACTACCCCAGTTAGCGACCGCTTCCAAATATAACGGAAATAAAAAATGAATTTCCCTACTAATTCGCACATTTACGACCAAATTTCACTCAGCTGACAACAACGCACGGCGCCGTGAGAGAGATCTTTGAAGTGGAATGTGCATGAAATTAGGTATGGAAGTCTGAAGTAAAGTTGTAAACGCAGTCGTGGTCACGCTAAGGCCGTGATTTTCACTCAGCAACCTTTTCACGTAATGACCTGGTTGTTGGAACAGAACCTGGTCACTTAATGAGGAGTGGTTGTAAACATGTTCCTTTTTTTCAGGAGACGCTGAAGCTAATTAGCCACCTAGCTATGATCTTCTGGCTGTTCTTGCTAGCTATTTTTTTAGTTTTTCTAAAATCTGAGGGAGGTGGGGGGAGAGGACACAGTATTCCCCAAATAAAAAAACCCCATTCCTTCCCTGGCAACAGGCTGCTTCGCCAGCCAGGTTATTTCGTACACACTTATATATACATTTCTGTTGACAAGTTTAAGGCAAGGATAATTAATTACAAACCAGCATTAACGAGGTCAGTGAGAGCAGTGTAGGCACAGACATGTCAGAAGAGGAAGTACGTTGGAGGTGTTGGATGCTGTTTTATTCATGTCGACTTTCTCATGTGTACAAGCCCCCCCACCCCTTAATGTCTTCATGGCATCCCAAACAAGGTGAACATCCTTTTTTTGTGCCAGAGCCTTGTCCTCAAGTGACACGAGTTTCCATCAAACAGTGCACGTGGTGAAACCCCCCCCCCCCCTCCACAGAGAGACACACAATCCAGTAAACGCAACAGCAATCCTTCAACGATCTGTCTTAAAGGAAAAGCCATTAACCAACCAACAAAAGCCATTTTATTTCAGAGTCATTTAAATTCACAGTATGTCGCAGTACAAAACCTAATCATCCCAGAAAAAAGGGAAGTAGATTTATAAAATCACATTAACACATTCGCTAAGAAGATGCTCTGATTATTTTCTTAAAGGAACACTGCACCTAAATCAGCCATGCGATTTTGGCAGCTGGACTAAGATTACAGTTAATGTCCTTTAGTGCAGAACGGCAAACCTGTTTGTGGAAAAATACCTACAGCGATATTTCTGAAACATAGCACAGCGAACGACGAGGGAAGCTTTACAGGCATCTTTATACACAATGCTTTATGAATATCGCCGATTCTCCGCATTTGGAGATAATTCCTGAGGACGACGCAGCTCCACTTTGCGGAAGGCTGCTCCAGCCACTGGGCGATCCGCAGCTTCGAAAGCCGAAGGAAGAGCGAGACGAGAGATGCCCCCCCTCCCCTGTCCGCCAGAGAGAGAGAGCGTGCCTCGCTTGACTTTTTCCCTCCCTTTTCTGGTGATTTTCCTGTGCGATACCAGCTGACCGGTGGAGCCGGGCGACCGTCACGCGGACGCAAGGGCTCGGTGTCGCCGGGGATGCGGGGTCTCGCCTTGCTGCAAGCTCGTCGCTCTGCAATAACAAAATTAAATCCGGGGAGGGGAGGTATATGAAGACGAAGAGCAGGGGCTGGGTGGGAACATCGACGGATTCTCCGTGCGTGCGGAGAGCCTCGCGTTCCCTTTCCTCCCCATCACAACCGGCTATCATGCTTTCTGGCTCATCCCCATGCTTCCTCGGTGTTGCTGGCGAGAGATCCTGCAACCCGGCACGCCGCTCAAGCCCTAAACAATACAGTCTGCATCAGAGACGGCTCACGCTCTACGCCGTCAACCCGCCGGCTGCTCCCGATCCCCCGACGCCTGCCGCACACTTACGCGCCACTCGCCTCGCCAAGCCGGAGATGCTCTTCACGATGGAGGTCCTAGAGGACCGTGGGGGGGTGGGGGCACCAAACGAGAGCCGAGCAGGCTTCGTGTTTTTGGATCTACGTCTACAACACCCAAAGAAAGAACAAACTTGCCTGTCTTTTTTTTCCCCTGCCATGTGTGGAATAATACTCGGGATGGCGGAGATCCCCGCCGCTCGGCAGGCTAAGGTTCATTTAGCACTTTGCGGGAGACGGATCAGTGCGCCGCTGCCGCCGCCGTGATGTATCCCTCTTGTCAAAAGCAGAACCTCAGGGAGCGCACGGCGAACCGGGAGCTGGGGCTGTTTGATTGCTTCATCCATTGCATCTGCCGGCTCAGCTCTCGTGCGAGAGAATCATTTACCACCGGAGAAGGACGCCTTGTCGAGGACGGGCGCCGAAAAAGGGGCGACGCCGGCGACTGGACCTTCTGTTAGGGGGAATCTGTCAGGGCGGATGAAGTGGGCTTCCCCAGGGATCCTGCTGCCTGTCCTGGGGCAGCCCATGAGTGTCTGGGGGCTGACTTACACACTCTATCCTCATGCACCCCTGCCCTGGGCATGCCTTACTGCGGTGTGCCCAAACAAGCAGATTCGCGTCCATCCGTGTCTCTCTGTATTTTATTTGTTCGCGGTGACCAATCTATCGGCCCATACCTGTTTCTGTGAAGCCTCTGGACAATGAGGCAGAGCTTTGGTTTTGTATGTGATTACACTTTGCGTGTGCATCTGCATGCGTGTTTGTGTGCCTGCGATAACCCTCACTCTCCTGCCCCCATCATTATTTCCTGTCACAATGCATCACCCCCACTGCTGCAGATGGTCAAAGCTCGCAAAACCCTGCAACCTTCAGAGGGATGCTGGTTTTCGGACGATTGCATCATCAGACTGGATGGGGTCATTAAAGCGGTGGCTTTTAAAGTTCCCTTTTGCCCCCACCGCTTTCACCGACAGATGTAGCATCTTAAATGCTAATTTTGCCCACATACATTTCCCCGCTGCTTGTTTATGGTACCAAAGTCAGCCCGAATGGTCTTGATTACTATTATGACTGGCAAAAGAGATTCAGTACACTCCGGTTCATACCTCCGGTTTCCCCCAGGTGCTGCAAAATGGGTAAAGCCACATATTCAAATGCTATTGGATTACAGAACTGGGAAAGTGTCAAATCATTGGTGGCCATTGAAACGGTTTTTTAAATTTTGGTCGGAATTTTTTTTTTTTGGTGGGGATTTTGAATCTGGCTTCTCAGCTTGAGAGCCAAACCCATACTCAAGTCTTCTGTACTCCATTTTTGGAGCAAGGTGGCCTTTGGTTAGATACCTCCAAGGCTGCTACCATATGACTCAGGACAAGCAGACCAGCATGAGGAGAAGAACAGTTTTCTGCTGTGTCCATGAAGGTGTGGATTCTTGAGTTTGATTTGCACGCCAGTGCTTACGAAGTGCCCTGTAAACAACCAGAGAGCTTTGTGATCTAAATATCGTTTCATTCACAGATATGACTTTCATTCATGCAAGAGAATCAGTGCAGAAATAGCGATTTATGGGAGCCATTGCTATTTTAAAAATGGCTATTTATCGAATGGATGAAAATATGCATCATGTGTTTTTATAGCTACTTCTAAGCACTTGCAGTGACTGAGAAAATAAGTGAAAGAAGACTATGATAAAAATGCACCACATCTTCAGAAGTAATTACTCTAAGATTAGTGCCATCGACTTATATTTTAACCTCGAAAAAACGTGAAATTAATGAAATCTAGTAAAACATACATAAAATCACAACTGACGTAGGCAGATCAAAAGCCTCTTGCTAAAACATTCAGATTAAAGCATCCATATTCATGAGCAGTTTACATCCTCATGAAAATTGCACATTTTTCATCATTTTACTGATTGCTTGAATGGCATGGCTCGGATGAAAAACTGAATCGACTATTAACATCACAATACAATATATCGAAAACTTCTCAGTCGGTACTAAAACAAACAAATGCTGTTTGTGGTAAACATTCTGTTTTGGTGGAACAAAGAGGAGTATGTTTTATTTTCGTTTACCACCTGTGACTATATACGGTATATGTAACAGGGAAGAATCACCATAGTTTGTGCACAAAAACATTACAGCAATTCACTGCGCAAATTTCATTTTCATGTTTTGAACATATTTTGGTGCTACACCAAACATCTTGTGTCAGAAAATGAACATTATAGACCAATTCATCATAATGCTCAGTTCACATTAGTTGATTTAATCACTTTATGTTATGATTCATCATCACAACGATAAATCCTCTGTGATATAATCCAATCAAACTTTAAAAAAGACGTGACCTTGCAGGACCTGAACCAGTGGTTAGAAGATCCGTGTATGGATGGAAGGAAAAAGGGAACTTAAGTAACGTTGTTTACTGAAGAGATTAACTCCACTGTAAAAGCCAATATTTATGGAAAATTTAAATAAGAAGCATGAATGATAACCATTCAGGATCACCAAGAATACCTTGGTAATAACTTGGAAATGTTTGCCAACTATTTACTGGTTGCGTTATCTATCAATTCTATACCCATTATCCTGGTGAGGATCCTAGGGGGTCAGGAACCTATCCAAGGAACCTTAGAGGTGATAGAGAGTGGTACATTATGCAACTAAAGACACCTACCTTGAAATTAATTTTATACCAGTGCAAAACACTTGGGAGATTCTTATCTAGAGAACATTCATTTATATTTGAAGTACTCCTAAAGATTTGCTTTTTCTGAAGAAGTTCAGGTTGAGGGCTCCGCCAGGTACTTGGAGACAAGTTTCTTAATCACCATTATGAAAAATGAGGAGAGCGCACCACGTCTGGCTTGTTACCGTGGCGACCCATCAAGGCCCTTTGCGATAATTCCTATTTCCTAGCCTTAAAGATCATTTTCAGGGATGTAGGTCCAGTAAGTGCCATGTGGGGACCCTGAACAGCTGTCACCTGCTCCCATCTGGGTCTGGAGGGTACAGAGACTTCTCCCTGTCATATGTCCATACTTGAGGCCCAGCCACCTTAAACAAAAACCGTAAAATATTAAATATTAATTCTCTCATATCGATGTGGGTGTACTTTCCAGGAAGATGGCAGCATAAAACTTAAATATCATACACATTAGGAATTCAAAGCTACACCGGTGTCAGGGAAAGTGTCAATAGGATAGGCTTTCTTATAGATGCCACTAGGGAACTAATCAAAATCTCTGACAGAGATCACGTATCGTGAAGCTGCTCGGTGTTGTAAAATATCTTCTGTCTGTGCAGATTTCATGTGAAATATCTGTGAGGAATATCACCCCGTCTCATGTAGGGTTTTCATTCGGGGACTACATCTTGCACACTAAATTCCTAGCGATAGATGATTGGAGAAGTAGAAATTGAAAATGGGTGGTCTGGATGGAATAATATCCCACCCTCAAAGCTAATATTATCATAACTTTCTTTGGTATAATATATAATCGGGCTAAATTTACTCTAGCCAGTTACACTACGTATTCCAAATAAACCTGGTACGTCTTAATAACTTCTGACTTTGCATCATTACACTAATATGAAGGATGACTACAGAGCTGTCAACATCATTAATTACAGGGAATTTATTATGAAAATTGGGGGAAAATGACAGAATTTCACCACATGTACTCAATATATCAATATATGTGAAAGTCAAATACAGTAGTATACATTTTATTGATATTGAAAATCTGTAACAATATGAATTCAGTTTTCAATTTTAGAGAAAAAAACTGACACAATTTGCATATTAGCAAAATGTTTTGCCTCCTTTTTGCCTCCATGCAAATGGAGGAAATTTAGACCTGTGAATGGTCAAATGGTGTATATTTTGTGTTGACAAATTTGACAGTGGTTTTGGAGTCGGTTTGTGACTGGAAAGCTTAATAAAATCATCCTGCCAGAAGAGGACACCTCCCACCCTGGTCAACAACATCTCGACGGTCAACTGTCTGTTGTGTTGGGGGCTCGTTCTCTCGCCATAGCAGTTAGCCATTAGCTTCCCCGCTAAGAACGAGCTAACAACGAATCGCTATGCAAAAATTGCTCAGCACATCATTAGATAAATTAGATGTGAATCTGTGGGGCACAGTAAACAAGTAACCTTGGATATGGAAATACGAGCGTGAAGCAGAACCTTAGCTTCATTTGGAAAAATGAACCCTGTTTAGGTTTCTGCAGACCAAGCGGCCGTACAAAGCAGAAGCTTGACAGAGTTGGCCACGTGGGGAACCCAGTCCGTACTGCCAGCACCGCCATGGACGGTGAATGACCTGGAACATGTGGAATGACATTTGGATTTCAAATCAAAACAAGACAGATACAATCCCCTTCTGCGGAACATGTCTTTACGGTTTGTGTTTGACCCCAGAACTGAAAAACAAGCCTGGATTCGAAGGAAGATATTAAATCCCCCAAAGAATTTTTATTTTAATCATAAAAGAAGCGGCAAGCTCCTTGCTGCCGTGCCCAGCTACCAGTGTCATTATAATCTCAAAAGAAGAATTATACATAAGCCCTTAACCCAGCGAGCAGGCGGCCGGCACGCTCCTGGATGTCAGCTGATATAATTTTGTTTGTATTTTTCCTGTAACAGTGGGTCATTAATATTGGGTCCTGCCTGGAGTGTAGGACGCGGGTAAGACTTGAATGACTGCTTGATTGATGCTGGCCTCTCTCCAGAGTCCCAAAGCCCTGTCAGTGGCGCTCCGGCTGGAATAATGCGAACTGATTTGACTTGCACTCTTACAGGGGTACTGTGTCATGGTGTCACCAGGCGACTGAGGTTATTACGGGGCTAGGGCAGACAGACGGGCACGGTAAGGTCGGCAGACCGTGCCGTCATTAGAAATGTAGCTCTGACCTAGTTGCAGTCTCTGATCGTGGACCGGAGAGCAGTGTCGGCTAGACACAGCCGGATTCCTCTGATAGGCAAGGGCTGTTGCCATGGGAATAAGGGGAACAGGTTTTTTGTTGTTTTTTCTTAGGTCCATACAATTTTGTTGCACCACGTAAACACGTCCTCGCAGGCTGGGAGACTCCAGGATAAAGTCTTCTGCTGAGGACTCGAAATGTCAGGAGCAGGAATAATTTCACCATCGTCTTTTTTTTTTAATCGTTATTAGGAGCTTTGAGTCATGTTCCAGTTATTGTTCGCATTTTCTTTCCACAATAAAAATTGTTTTCTTGACTCATTACCTGTATTCTACGTTAATAAATGTTCCAGTTCATACATGAATTATGAATATGTTTCCTCTTGGCGTAACTAATTCTACCATGATCTTCTTATGCAAATGAGTTTTTAGATTGATTCTCTTATATGCTGGTAAGCGGAGAGAAGATGGATGGATGGATGGATTCTTTGATATGCCCTTTAGCTTGATAATATTTTCCTAATGATTATTTTTATTTATGATGTATTACGATGATTGTAATGTCTTTTCTTCTGTTAGAGGATATTACCTTCAATAAAAACATATATTAGTAATAATAATCTCCCATTGTCTACAATAATATAATACCACCATTTTCTTTCTTAATGGATCTATTACAATATCCCAGAGTAAATAATTTCTCTGAAACAATAGTTTCATAGTCACATATGAATTTTATTCATGATAATACATTCAGTGCACAATTGTATATGATTATACTGCAATGCTTCATGCTGGCTAACAACCATTTAAATGTACATTACATTTAAATGGCCTTTGCTTAAGAAGGTTTATTTTTTCTGTTGTTATTATAATTTTTCCCCTTAGTTTATTGGCCTGGCTTTAATGAATGATCTGATTATGACGTCAGTATAGTATGATTGAAGGAGGTCTCGCAACCCTGCCGCGTGAGATAAATGTGTGGCATTTACACTCGCGGTTTTTGATGACATGATTTTAACATCGCACTTTAGTTGTAGCAGGCACTTTTTACCTATAAGCACAGTTGATCTTAAATCAGCTTAGATTTATAGAAGGTAGAAGTTATTATGAATAAAACTGGGCCTTCATCAGAAGCTCAGCCTAGCTGCACTAGTGC
>JAODKN010000134.1:3520629-3539391 GCA_026774425.1 Petrocephalus zakoni
TTAGATTTATAGAAGGTAGAAGTTATTATGAATAAAACTGGGCCTTCATCAGAAGCTCAGCCTAGCTGCACTAGTGCTCAGTTGCCAGCATGCATGTTTGTAATTGAATGTGTGCTCGTCTTTGCCTTACCTCACTGTACAAAAGCATGGAAATAATTTGGGAAGCACTTCTTCACAAGGGGTTAGCATACTTTGTGTTCGGCTGTAGTGTTTTCATCTATCCTGCAGTGGAATGTCATGAATTTAGCACAAATTGGACAAATACAAACATATGTTTCTCCTCTCATTTACATTCCTGTTTCACAGTGTCACCCCACCTTCTATTAATAAAAAAGACTCCTTCATGACATTTGGGTCACTATATATACACTACATCTCATTTGGGCTTTTTACCTCACCTCTCTCTCCTCTGCTGCCATCCAAGAACGGATAAGGAAATATAGAACCCTAAATCAGTAGTGCGATCCAAAAAATGATCTATATGTTTAATAGGATAAATATTGTCTGGCCCCTTGCCACCCACCTTCTGTGTATGATCTATTCCAGCATCCATCTCAGATTCAGATTCATATTGAGATCCTTTACTCAGATTCACATTCAGATAATTTATTCAGATTCAGATCCTCTATTTAGATTCAGATTCATATTCAGATCATGTATTCAGAAACATATTTAGATCATTTACTCAGATTCAGATCTTTTTACTCAGATTCAAATTCAGATCGTGTATTCAGATTCAGATCCAGATCCGGTATTCAATTTCAGATTTAGATCCTTTATTCAAATTCAGATCCTTTATTGTCATTGTACAGAGTAGAACGAAATTCTACAGCAAACCAAACTGTTCATATATAAGACACCACATAGGGAATAACAAATAACACCTGAATACCATAAATAAATGAGGAAGGTGCAGTAAATGCACTAAGGGCACTAAAATGGAAAGTATTGAGTAGCTGCAGCCATGCACGTGGCCATCATACCTACTGAGTAGTTTGTAGGCCATCCCTGGATTTACCAAGCTTATATACAGTAATAAACAGACGAGTGAAACAATGGGCCGATTTATTGTATGAGGGAGGGAAACTTGAGGCGAGACGTGTCTTTACGTTAGCGTTGCGGATGAGCCAGGTAGCCTCGTTATTTTCTGGCTCGTTACGCAGAGTTGAGAGATGGCCGCAGGAGGCTAAGCCTCGGGTATAGCGAGTTAGCGAGTTGTTAAGCAATTCAGGCTAATTTCACCATAGGCTGCATAACAGTGCTCAATCTGGCCCAAACCCAGAGCGTGCTGAAAATTTGTATGCTTTATGATGTAGCTTCACCCAGTGGGAGGTGCAGCGAGGGCACGGGGCCGGATTCGGGTGATTGTTGGTATTTCCACGGCGATTGATTAGTAGACCCTGCTCCGCATGCCCACAGGTAACATGTTAATGGAACCCAGCTGGCTCTGTTTAGGCTAATTGCTGTGTTAGGGGTTTTATAGGGTCAGCTGGGTGTATTTGGAGAGGGCTGTTGTGGAGGAGAAATAAGGTGAAGGATGGAACAGATGGATGTACAGGGTCTTTTTTTTTTTAATAGTTTTGTTTTTATGGGTTTTTAGTTAAGTCTTTTCAGCATGTTATGTTTGGGGCCTCTTTGAAGGGTCTCATACCAACTTTATGTTTCCATTCTGAGCAGAGACTTTGTCCACTTGAACCCCGGTGTACTGTGCCTCTGTCTCTGTGCCCGTACTTCGTCTCAAAATGTGACACATCAGCAACCACGACAACTGCTAGCGATTAATAGCAGCAGCCGAGCTATGGCGAACAATGATTCAGACGGACTCATTCCAATCTCATGGGTCAAGCGAGAAGTTTGTCTTACTAAAGGTCAAAATAAAATCCAATCAGGATCAGGCTTAGTGAGAACTTAATGACTTTTGGTTACTTAACTGGATATCTGGCAGTCACAAAGAGAGCTCACAATCCACAGTCCTTGGAAATAACGAACTACTGTTGAGCAAAATGCAGAAAATGACTTAAACAAAGAATACATTTGGGATCTTGATTAGTCTGTGACAGGGTGGTATATTGCAGCCTAGTGCCGTACAACAGTCTCCAGACACCCAATATAAATTAATTAACAGTGCATTTCAATTTCCCAATTTTAAGCCAGATGTTTTTATTTAAGCACAAATCAGAAGAAAAATGAAACAATTTGATAGATTAGTGTTGTGGATACATTTTGAAAGTTCATGCCGTGACTAAGTCAGCTCAGCCAGGCGGAACAATGAAGGTTGCTGATTATGGGATGAATGCTTTACACCGTGGTGGGCTAAAATTGAGGAATGCAAAGAGAGGGACTCCTGGAGGCAGCATTAGTGTCATCGCAGCTGGAACCGGAGCAGAACAATCACTCCGGGCCCGGACGGCGCTCGTCAGATGCCGGATCCGCTCAAGCATCCCATTTTAATGTGAAACTGTCTTTTCCCATAATGCACAGCGCACTGTGCCTGTATTGTCAGGCTTCTGGGATGAGATTATTTTGAAATGCAGCAAATTTCAATGTGCTGTACATAATTTATAGAATATTGCAAGACTGCAGGATACACTTCAGCGGATAATAACGGGGGCTGGTATACAGTATACAGTTTATATTATCATGTGATTTCCGTGAACATATTGCAGCCTAGTTACACAAACACAGCAATTAGACCACAGTAGGCTGGAGAGGGAGAGGATGGTGCATTGAACAATTAGCATGTTGATTCCAAGCTGTACCCCCCTTGTTTGGACAATCTGTAATCATGGTATAAAACAGATTTTCCCTCCATAACATAGTCTTACAGGCTTGGTAAACACTTTGCAGCGAAGACGACGAAATTGCAAAGACGTGACCCCAGGAAGAAGGCGATTCCATCTGATCCGCATGACAACATCTAAACATCGCGGGGGAAGCTTGACAGCTAAATTGCTGTCAAAATATCAGTTTGTATTGAATGTGTATCTGACGGCGAAATATACTGAACCGCAGGACAAATGAGCCGGCTGCTTTCACAAACTGCATATCCAAAGAGGGTAGCGGCGGTCAGAAGCCAATTCTGCGAAGCAGGGGGGCATGGGGCATTGCGGGGCAAAACTGCACACGTACTGGGGCAATTTAGAGTCACCGGATCACCTGAGCCAGAGGTGTGAAAGTAATAACATCTCCCACTGGGACACCATGCCGCTCCCAGTGAAGGTACTACGCCCCCAACAGGCAGAGTAACCACTCATTATTCTTCAGTAGTATTAAAAACAATAATCATTCCATTTCATTATCTTCAAAGTAATAAATATTTCAAACTGTTCTTTAAGAAAAAAAAAACTAAATTCATTGAAAATGAAGGATAGACAAAAAAACAAAACATAAATCAGAGAAGTATGTTAGGTTAGGTTTGCCTAATTAAAACGCATAAATCATAGAACGCTGATGCAATTTGAATGAATGCATTTTTTTTTAATATTACTCTAAGACTGACTCATATATCCATATTCTGTTCCATACTGTTATATTAGACATACATTAAAGCAGTCATGATCTTGAGATACCGGCCTCCTAAACTGCATATGATTTATACAAGTGGAATGCTATAAATATGCTTTTGCAAAGCTTACAAGAAGCATATTTTGTAAAGCATTACTCTTCGTGGGGTTACGGGGACCCTCTTTCATCATGTTTATTAACGCCTGTCATTGACCCTGCTCCTATAAAAGCAACCCCCCCCACCACCCCCCCACTCCCAATTTGTGGGACTGGTCCTGTGCAAATGCGTGCAGCTCCCACCAGAGCCCTGAGAGAAGGGAGTAGTGATTAACGTATGAGCCTTGCCAATTTTCCCCCCGGCCCTGGCCCCTGACACTTTTATGTAAAGTGAAGGTGAACCAGGAAGGTGGCCGGGAAGATTAAGAGAAACAGCCCCCTGCCAAAAAAAAAAAAAAAAAAAAAATCCTGTCTCCCTAGAAATGTATCTCCATGACAGGGTCTAATTTGGTGTGTCTGAGAGGGAGCGGCAGGCGGGCGAGCGACAGGCAGGCCCAGAGGCCAGATAGCGCAGATGATGTGTGATCGCAGTGAACTGGCATCCCATCTCGTAATGAAAGGCAGGACGGTGAAACCGGCTAGTCACATACGGATTACGGTGACTCGCTCTCGGCCGGCCGCTCTAAAACCAGACACGCCATCTTATTTTGGGAGAGGGGAGGGAGGTGTGGAATATTTAGAAGGAAAAAGGAGTGGGTAAGAAATGCTCATGGGGGGTGGGGGGGTGGAGGCCATTTTAGCCACAAGCTCGGGGGTCAGGAGAAGATGCACTTCAGTCTTCAGCTTTACTTTTCTTACCGTAAAACCTGGAAAAAAGCCACAACGTGACGCTAATAAGCGCCTGGATGAAGTGACTGCACCCAGAACGGGTTTATTTTCAGACAGTAACAGGCCCCACAGAAGGATCCGCAGTGACAGTGCCTGCACTGGGGGGCCCGCCGTTCTCCAGGCCCGCCACAAGTGGGAAAACATGGCTAAGAGCTGCAGTCTTGAGGGTCTTTTATTCCCTGACGGGTAGCATGAAGTAAATAAAAAACGAGAGGCGGCAAAGGGAATTGCCCGGGCCCTCGTGACGGGTCGGAGAGCTCCTGAGAAACAACGGGCTACAAATAAAAACAGCAACGAGGACACGGCACGAAAATGCAAATGCGGTCTAGAAAGCGGAGGAAAGGGGCGGAGCCAGGGCGGGCAGAAGACAAACCGAGAGGCCGGGACGCGAGCACGATCGCGAGGAAGACCGAGACAGCGCAACATTAAATCATACGGCAAACAGAGCCACCTAACCCCTGTTACGTGATCTCATTAGGGACGCTGCCATTGCAGCTGCGTTCCCCGCCACAGAGGCACGGAGGACTTCGAGACCGACCACTAGGCGATCCGGATAAACCACTCTATAGGTTTCGGAATTGAAACGTGACCCTGGGTAAAGCAGATGATTACTTAGGAATGTAAACATTTCGGGAAGGTGAACAAAGGAAGAAACAGAGCTCACCTCCCCGGGCCTGGAGTTAAATAAAGTTAAAATGGTTAGAGTTTAATACCTTTTAAGATATGAGTGAGGGATAACAGCTGTTTTTTTCCCTGTGTTTCTGCCTGGTAGGAGGCTAATTAACTAAACTCAGGCCCTGACAGGTACGAGACTCTTTAAAAGTTGCGCTCTGTAATCTGTTAAATGTTCAGTGACATTAAAGCATGGTGGTGGAGGGGTGCACCAAGGTCAAAAAAGGCTTAATAATGCCAGCTAGGTCAAAAACAATGGTGCATATTTGTATTATAGGCGTCTTATAATATAGTATGACAGTTCAGCTAATACCCTGAGCTGACAGCAATTATAACTGTTGCAAGGAAATACAACATAGGCATGTGAAAAAGAAACTGGTCTATGGTTCTTCGTATCAAGACATAAAGAAAAATCATGAGGTTCTTACCTAGTTCAAAAATTATTTACACCTAACCTCAGGTGTAAAACACTCACAACAGATTCCTCGACGTCATTATTTATTTCACAAAAATGAAGCCAAAATGGGGAATCCATGTGTGAAAAACCGAATACATACGATGATTCAATAGCTTGACGAACCACCTTTATCAGCAGCAACGGAAATAATTTTTTTATGACTTTTACATCGTTGTGAAGGAATTTCAGCAAACTCTTCTTTACAGTGTCGCTGCAGTTCATTGAGGTTTGCAGGCATTCCTTTATGCACAGCTTCCTTAAGGTCCCGCTACAGCATCTCACTCGGGATGAGGTCTGGACTTTGCCTGGGCCATTGCACCACCTCGATTCTTTTCTTTTCAGCCATTCTCTTGTAGATCTGCTGATGTTCTTGGGATCATTGTTCTATTGCATGATCCAGTTCCAGCCAAGCTTTAGCTGCTGGACAGATGGCCTCACATTTGACTCTGCAGTACTTTGAGTTCATGGTCGACTCGATGCCCGCAACGTTCCCAGGGCCTGTGGCTGCGAAACATACCCAAATCTTCACCCCTCCACCACCATGCTTGACAGTTAGTATGGGGCGTCTGTGGTGATATGCTGTATTTGGTTTTCACAAAGCATGGCACTGTGCATTTTGACCAAACATCTCTACTTTGGTCTCTTCTGTCCAAAGGATGTTGCTCTGAAAGTCTTGTGCTTTGTTCAGATGCAACTTTGCAAACCTACTTCCATACTGCCATTTAGAGATTGCTGATGTTGTTCCTCCTAGGCACTGTGCTAACACACACCTGGACACTCCAGATCAGCCCAAACTTCTTCTTTGTCATAGAGGTGGGTCTTTCACACTTGCTGATGATCAATTAATCAAGTGCATTTCTTTCTGGCTGATTCTTACCCGCTTAATTCATATGAAAGCAGTACTTAATTTTTCACACACTGCTTCTGCAGTTTGGCTCAGTGTTTGTTAAATAAATAATGACACAGTGTAATATGTCATGTGTTGTTCTTCATCCAAGGTTGTATTCACCTCATTTTAAGACCAGCTAAGGAACAAATTATTATTTTGTTATTATGTCCTGACACCTACAACCTTAGAATTTCATGACTGACTGTATATGTGTATGTGTGTGTGTATATATATATATATATATATATATATATATAGAGAGAGAGAGAGAGAGAGAGAACGAGCGAGAGAGAGATATACAAACATTCAAACACCTTAAATTTTATGTATTCAAATGAAATATAAATGCCAGTTTCAAACCTAAGCTGATGCCTCCAGTCTCTTATTATAGAACCATTTTTAATGGAATCTTTTTGATAAAGGTAGTCTACACTTTAATTTGTCATGTAGGCTTATGTGAAACACTACAAATTATTTTTGTATGTTCTGGAACTCAAACACTACACTATTTCCCGGGACAATCAAATGGTAAGAAGACGCAGATGGGCGGCAAAAAAATGGGTGTCACTGTCGCCGCGTGAACGAGTCGCCGTGTTTCGTGTCAGGCCCCGATATGCATTATTCATCACGTTCCACTGTTGTTCCCAATAACGAGGCGGGACGTCAAATTTAAACACTACAGTTTCATTCATGAAATGTCTTTAGCGTATGTCATAAAGCTGTCATAAGATACAGCAGAACACTTAGCGGGCGGAGGGGAAGAGCGCCGTAATGCCATTTGACTCGATTTAGCTAAAACGAAGAACAGGACGCGCCAAGGCGATTTACGCTTTGCCAGAAACAACCTCTGCGGAAACAGGCCTAGGGGATGGCCACAAAAAATAAGAGAGGCATGAAAACATTTTACTGTCAGCTACTGCTATATGAACAACAATCATGCCAATAAAACTATATACTGTACAGCTTTAGTTACATATCATATTCAAAATAACGTATTGTGTCACAGAATTCCATTCTATGAAATTACAAGGATACATGTACCTCTGACTATCAGCGGCTCAGCGTGCATCACCTGCAAAGTGCATCGTCAACAACAAATCAATCAAATCAACAGTGGACCAGGGCAGCGTGCAATTACATTGTCCAGTTAGCCTGGCATTGTGTAGTGGGAGACGCAATCTTGTTGTGCAACAACTTAGCAATTTATCAGGTGGCAGTGAGTTGTGACGGATAACGCACCTTTAACCTGCACACAGGTCCCGGCAGAGTGCAGCGGGCCCCATACAAAGAGGGCGCCTCTCTAAAACACACCAGCAGCTTAGCCATGAAACCTCGACCAGCCATCTTGGCTGTTTCTTCAGTTGTCACCATGGGTTTGTTTTTTCATAAAAAAAGATCTTATTTTTTCTTTAGAATTGTTAACTAACATACATTTTTTCCCCCACTTACCTAAAATGTAATTGTTCGAAGGACTGCATTTACTAAAAACTGTTCATAACAAAACCAATGGCGTTAATCTGACGTAGTGTTTATAAGGCCTGGGGGGTGTTGAATTAGCACAGCCGAATATTGTTGTGAGCCTTATGGACTGTACGATGCCTTGAGGGGTGTAACAATGCTTTGTACAAGTGTTTTTGTATCTAAATTAACTTTGTAAGGATTTTAAAAATACAGTACTGGCACATGATATTAGTAGGACTTTTTAGGCTACGATCATTGTAAAAAAAATCATGTTTTTTCCCCGATTGATGACAAGGAAATTTTGTCACAGGAAAAACATATGAACTGGTGCTTAACTAAAATCATTTATACAGTTAAATGCTCTATTAGTTCCCACTTAAATATAAGATAAGTAGGCAAGTCATTACAGGAAAGGACTTTTTTCAGCCAATAATAATTTGTTTTATCTCTAGTTTATGCAACATAAAAGATCATTAAATACCGTAATATATAATAGTCAAAATCAATTCACTCAATGCATAAAACATATGTTTGAAATATTAACTAAGACTTTATATTTGGTTTTCATATAGAATCTGATAGAGTCCAAAACACCACTTACACAGTCCATCACAGGGGTCATTGAGCCATCTAAACCGTGAGTCTTTGGACTGTGGGTGGGATACACAAGTGGAAGTACTGGAGAGCATTCGAAGTTTAAAGACTTTAATACACAAATAGTGACATAATAGTGGCTCTTAATAAGCAATGAGGAAGAGATGTTTGCCTTTGGCTTAGTCCAGTTTTATTGTAATTGTCTTTGGTTTGCACTAAAGCTTTCCGCGAAGGAGCACCCGCTCTACACACTTTGCTGTTGTTTCACTATCGGCATACACGCAAACACCTGCTTCCACCCTCTGTGCTTTAGCCCTGTTAAATGTCCTTTCGCACTTTCCCGAAAGACATGAAACAATTCCAGTCGAGTTACAATCGGGTTTCCTACTGAGTCTGTTTGTCACTTAAAAAAAAAAATAAGCATCTTCTACATATGATAACAGCACTACTGAGCTACAAAGAATTTAGTATTTGAGTAGCTCTTTGTTAAAAATTCGAGCCTGTAGTACAAAAATACAGATTGGATCAATACACTCAAGCAAAAGCACACAATGTGAGTGCTGGACAACACATTGGTCAATGCACTTCCATTTCCATTGGTCTGCATTGACCAACTGCAATATTTAGAAACAGGATGATATCTCAAGCGTTAGCTCTAAGGACTGAAACTTTTAAACATTTCTGGTTGTATGTGAGCAAATTGAAGGACAACAACTACAGAAAATAAGAAGAGAAACATAACATAGAAAAATACGAACAGGTATTTGGAACTGGCTTCACAAGGATGGAATGAAATACACCATATCGTACGCACTTTATTACGTACACCTAGTTGATAAGACCCAGTTCGGCGCACCGCTATGGCGTTCTTTTTGTACTTGTGGCCATCCTGTTAGTTTTGAGGGCCTTTCTCCTGCCCCTTACTGGATGTTTTTGGCTTACGCCATTTTCTGTTCAGCTCTGTGAAGATGATTGTTTCTGTGTCACCGGAACCACCGTCTCTGGCCCCAGCAATCATGTGTAAAATCGCTTAGATCGCATGTGATAGCCATGCTATCGCTTAGCCTGACACTGCGCAGACCTCCCTCTCCACTCTGCATGCTGTACGTGTTCAGCTACAGCCACATGATTCACTGTTTGCATTAACAAGCAGGTGCACCTAATAAACTGGCCACTGGTGAATATTAACTCTGCTGTAAAAATAGGTAGCTAGTGCATTTCCTGAGTGCTATTAAAATATTTAAGTGGAAATTTGTTGGCTTAATTCAGCTGAGTATGTTTCACAGCTTTCTGCCTTCATTTTCCGTGGCTGTTTATTTGTCCAAACTACCAGTTTGAACATTTAATTTCATGAATAAAATTACACGCTTGTATTGGGGTCTAGCGCTCACATATGGAGAAAATGGTAAGTAGACGGCCGTGTTCACAGTGGGAACCAAAGGTTCAAGAATCTTAGCCGCAAACGCAGCTCACAATCATGGTATCCCAAACACTTGTTGCACACATTGATTTCATGATCGCTTGACACACTTTTACACATTCAGCCAAACGCCTGACGGATACCACGGATTGGTAAGTCATGCATTCGGGCATAGTGGTGCCCTTGTTTATTTGCAGGGAAAGTTTGTAAAAGCAGAGGTCCTACTGAACTGTGGAGTATTTGGTGTTTTTGTTCCTAGCAAAAACGCCAAGAGAGAGAAAATCCCAGGAGTGGCCTGTTGGTCGGCAATATTACAGCCATACTCACAAACACACATGCAGCATAACAGTTCCTCCTCTTTCAAGTCACAAACAGAAACATCCATGCACCCTCCTCGTGGTTGGGAGACTAAGGGTGCACTCGCACTAGGTGAGCCATACCGTGCCCAAGAACATTTGACCCGAAAAGTCTAGTTTATTTGACTAGTGTGATCGCTCCATACTGCCAAGACCCGCTTGAAGAGATG
This sequence comes from Petrocephalus zakoni, assembly GCA_026774425.1. Lineage (NCBI taxonomy): Eukaryota > Metazoa > Chordata > Actinopteri > Osteoglossiformes > Mormyridae > Petrocephalus > Petrocephalus zakoni. The sequence continues at coordinate 3,531,038 of JAODKN010000134.1, forward strand.
GGCCCAGGTACAGTTCATTTGGACTCGGGCAGAGTTTGCATCCAGGATGATCACTAACCCTGCCCAATTACGCAACACAGACATGACATCAACGATTTGACTGGCACATGCATGCACACATGTAAACTATACATAAACCAGACCTAGAAGGAACGGATCGGTTAGGCTGTTCAGATCAGGAAACAAAGAATTTTTTACAAAGGGATCACTGAGATACTAGGTAAAATACCTGATTGTCTTCTTAATCATGCAGCACGACTGAATGAAAAATTGCTGAGTTGCATTTTCCAGAGATCGATAAGACGGCTGTGTGTCATCGACTCTAAATAAGCCACAAAATAAGGATATTAATCATGAGCGCCATCATGCTGAGTGATACTGCTTCTCTATTTATGCTTTCTTCAGCACAAAAAGTCGCACGGTGATGACGAAAGCGCTCTTGGGCCAGGATTGTTGAGCGCAATGTGACCACAGACATGGAGGGGAGTGGGGAGTCGTACTCGGGCATGTTACAGGGCTACCAGGCCAAGTGTGAGGATGCCCTAAAAGCGGTCTGTCACGATTTGTGCAGTTTAGCTCTTGCTGGTATTTACGCTCAACTCCAGGGCTCCTGCCAGTTAAGCGGAACGGGTTAAAGGCGCTCGCTGGTGGTGGACATGTGACAGGATTCTCTACTCACTGACACTGTGGTTAGACAGACAGATGGACGGTTAGATAAGGCCTATTCTCACAGAACGCCCCTCCTCTCCTCGGGCATATTAGAGTAAGCACTTCAGATCCTCTCAGACGATAGTGGACATTTGGGTACATTTTCATAGCAAATAAGGAAGATAAAATAACAGAAAAACTACATCCAGGTTCTCACATCAGGCGTTTCATCTTCTGCAGCTACACTTTAAAGACTTTACGTTATTATTTTTCATATGCATCATAATTCTATTGGGCATAGTTGGCCACGTAATACCGGTGTTATTACACAGAAAATAGTTCTTGCATCAAGGCCTGAATATTTAAGACCAGTTCACATTTCATGCATCTGAGAGGTGAATTTACAGAAACATTACATGCGCCTCACCTCACCAAAGCATGGGGGGTGAACATGGGAGAAGGTGGCAATCGACTTTCCACCCTCTCCAGACCTGTCTAATTTGCTGCGATTCATTTCAGGGCTGAGAGCCTTTTGGCTGCTAAGGACAGCATGCCTACGCCCTCCCACCCCGTAAATCCCGTTACCTATTCCGCGCATTTAGAGGCAGGACACTACGCCGTCATCCCGAGGTCGCCTTTCACAAGCGTGCCATTTTCTTTGAAGTCCTTGCCTCCAATACACCTGGTAACAACAACAAACGTGTATCATACATGTTTCATCACTGGAAACAATGCACATCTGACCTGAGGATTAGCTGAGGTAACGAAAGACTAATGAACAGTGTCAGAATTTAATAAAGCCTATTAATTACAAGTGCTCCCCCATCGTATCGCATTTGGTAGTAATTCTTGTCTTAAGTGCTGGCTAGACGACCGTGTTAACAGAGGTAACCAAAGGCACAGCACCTTAGCCGCTAACGTCGTCCCTCCTGACACTAACCTAATGCATCTGGAGAGAGTTCCGATGTGCCCTCGCCCTGTGACACGTGCAATCTGCAAGTTATTTATTTATTTGCTTATTTATTTATAATTATTTTTATGATCCTGTTGCCAAGGAGTGGGAATTTGTCAGGGAGAAACACTATTAGCTTTCATCTGACAGACTCACAAAGGCATCTAGAGATTGCTGCCAAAGACAGGCTGCTTGCTCTTTTTTGATTCTCATGAAAGGTTTTTCTCCAGCTCCTCAGGTCAGACTGACATCTTTTTGCATTGAAGTAAAAGCAGACCAAAGCAGTTGCAGATCCTCACCCCCTCCGCCTCATTCCACCCTCACGAAACTCACTTCTACTCTTCTCAGTCTCAAAGGTCACACCTACATGTTAGCCAGAAATAGCCACGAGTGTTGGTTTTGGTCTCCAGAAACTTCTAACGGAAATGTAAGAACACTGGCTGAAAAATGACAGCAGAAACAGCACTAAAGGAACCGAAAACTAAAATTCATGTAACATTTCTGACAAAAAAACAGTTGAATGGATCTTAACAGGTAACTAAAGTGCATATTTTTATGTCCCAAGAGACACATCATGATGTTCTTTCAAATGCTTCAGTTTTTTACACTAATAAAATGCAACAACAACAAATAATAAAGTGGTTCTATAAAAAGGTAAGTATTAAGTGCTAGCTATCCTTGGTGAGTTTTTCTTTCAGACATAATACTAATATGTTGATGTAATAAATCCGCAGATTAGAACTGTAACATCGTCCTGTGCTGTAACTTGTTCTGCTTGACTGAAACAGAAGCAGAATCCAACATCAAATCTGATTAAATGTGCGCTCCAGTGCTGATGCAATGCCTACAGTTTTACCACTTTCAATATGCAGGGGGGAATAGATGGCGGAATTAGCTAGACAATAAAAAAATACTGGCAGGGTTTTGTAGGAATCCCCTCGCTGGAGTAGCCTTACACGTTGCCTCACCATCGAATGTTTCTGGAACAGCAATGCCACCTGTTGATCTCACATGCTGAGCGTCATGATCAGGGGAATGTGAGCAGAACTTAGGTACAGGACAGAATGTTCTCCTTAAAGGGCTGTACAAACAGACGAGTCACTCTTTGTCTGTGACACGTAATCCCCAACTGTCTCTGCTCTAACTGTCAGAATGTCGCCGATGAACAAGAAAAAGAAATGAAAGAAATGAATCTTTATTTACACAAATCTGAGGACAGGTACATGGTAAGTACGAGGACAGGAATTTGTTTCTACAAACTCCATCTACATACCCCTCTCATATACAGATATATGAGAAGTGAGAGCAAAGATTTGGGTTAGCTGTCCATCCAGTGCCCCTGGGGTACTTTGCAGGGGAATAAGGGCATTGTACAAGGGTCCAGTGGAGAGATGGCTGTTTTACTGAGCATGGGATTCAAACCAGCAACCTGCTGACCACAGGCACTAACAAGGACAGGCCTAACCCCAGCCCCCTGCAAATGAAGCTAAATGGCATCTGTAAATTGTATAGTGTGACGTGAGTGATGGACTGGCATCCTGTCCAGGCTGTACCCCTGCCTCGTGCCCTGTGATTGACTGGCATCCTGTCCAGGCTGTACCCCTGCCTCGTGCCCTGTGATGGACTGGCATCCCGTCCAGGCTGTATCCCCGTCTGGTGCCCAGTGATGGACTGGCATCCCATCCAGGCTGTACCCCCCTCTGGTGCCCAGTGATGGACTGGCATCCCGTCCAGGCTGTACCCCTGCCTCGTGCCCTGTGATGTACTGGCATCCCGTCCAGGCTGTACCCCTGCCTCGTGCCCAGTGATAGACTGGCATCCCGTCCAGGCTGTACCCCTGCCTTGCGCCCTGTGATGGACTGGCATCCTGTCCAGGCTGTACCCCTGCCACGCGCCCTGTGATGGACTGGCATCCCGTCCAGGCTGTACCCCTGCCACGCGCCCTGTGATGGACTGGCATCCTGTCCAGGCTGTACCCCCGCCTCGCGCCCTGTGATAGACTGGCATCCCGTCCAGGCTGTACCCCTGCCTCGCGCCCTGTGATGTACTGGCATCCCATCCAGGCTGTACCCCTGCCTGGTGCCCCGAGCTGCCACCCCCCAGACCTCAGATCCTGATTAGAAGATGGATAGAATTTCCAGCCAAATTCCCCGTGATAGATTGGCATCCCGTCCAGGCTGTACCCCTGCCTCGTGCCCTGTGATGTACTGGCATCCCGTCCAGGCTGTATCCCTGCCTCGCACCCTGTGATGGACTGGCATCCCGTCCAGGCTGTATCCCCGCCTGGTGCCCCCTAATAGACTGGCATCCCGTCCAGGCTGTACCCCTACCTGGTGCCCTGTGATGGACTGGCATCCCATCCAGGATGTATCCCCGCCTGGTGCCCCCTAATGGACTGGCATCCCGTCCAGGCTGTACCCCTGCCTGGTGCCCTGTGATGGACTGGCATCCCGTCCAGTCTGTACCCCTGCCTCGTGCCCTGTGATGTACTGGCATCCCATCCAGGCTGTACCCCTGCCTGGTGCCCCGAGCTGCCACCCCCCAGACCTCAGATCCTGATTAGAAGATGGATAGAATTTCCAGCCAAATTCCTAATGTTTCTTAAATTGTTAAATATCAGCCGTGTAAATGCACTTGTTCTCTCATGTATATTCTTAATTTATGTATGTTTTATGATTTGTAGCTTTAACAGTTATCAGTGGTCTAACAGTATAAAAGTAGGTTGATACAGTAATTACTTCATGGGGAACATTATGAAAATTAAATAAGTAATTTTTATTCAATAGTACCAAACATAGCAATTAAAAGCATTTGAGCTGAAGTCATCATTACATAACGGTAATTTCAATTACAAAGCTCTTGCAACATAACCTTGTCCCCCAGAGAAAAACACCGCACGCTTCCTGCTCGGTTCAATTAATCCCAAGATGCCTTGTGGTTAAATGCTTTGTGAATATACATTTAAAATTTATATTTAAATGTATGTAAATTAAAACAATGTGATTCTGTACAGTCAGTCAAATCTGCTTTAATAATTAATGTCAATTGCCCATGGTTTGTTATGATTTTAAATTAATTTTAAATTAAGCATATATCCCATCCCATATATGTTTGTAATGCACTGCCTGCCCAAAAATAACACTAATATTTAGTTAGGCCACCTTTAGCTTTGAGTATGGTGCACATTCATTATGGAACTGTTTCAATCAATCAGTCAGATATATTTATAAAGCACATTTAAAACAACTTCAGTTGAAGTGCTGTACAAGTATAAAACAAGTCAGCAAGTACTATACTGCGTATATACTTAATATACATCGCGCTCTATTACAACAAACCACAGGACATAAATCAATAAATAAAAAGAATAAAGTAAAAATAAATAATAAAAAAAAAATAATAATAGTAATAAATAAGATAAGACCAGGTTAATAAAATCAAGAGGAATGAAAAGCGCATGAAAACAGATGTGTTTTAAGCAGGGTTTTAAAGTGATTAAGATTCTGGGCGGCTCTCAACTGCAAGGGGAAGCTGTTCCACAGGCTGGGGGCTACTACTGAAAAGCTCTACCACCTCTAGTTTTTGGCTTTGTTCTGGGGACATGCAATAATTGATGGTCAGCGGATCGAAAGGCTCTAGAAGGGGAGTATGGAGCAAGAAGCTCCGACAGGTAAACAGGTGCCAAATTATTTAAGCTTTTAAAAACAAGAAGTAATATTTTAAACTGGATCCTGAAATGTACAGGAAGCCAGTGGAGGGAGGCAAGTATGGGAGTAATATGGCCGCGTTCTTTTTTCCCAGTCAGAAGGCGAGCTGCTGCATTTTGAACGGCTTGTAGCCGTTAAAGATGTGACTGACTAAGACCCATGTATAGTGAGTTACAGTAGTCAAGGTGTGATGTGATAAAAGCATGAATAACTGTCTCAAACTGTTCAGGGGGGATGTAGTGCTTAATTTTACTAAGAAGTCGAAGTTGGAATAAGCTGGACCTTACAAGTGAGCTAATCTGTTCATCCAAAATTACCCCAAGATTTCTGGCAGACTGATGAGAAAACGATGTCAGAGATCCAATAGCACTGTCATAACCACTAAGGAGATTAGACTTTCCAAAAACAATCATTTCTGTTTCGTTTTTATTCAGTTTGAGAAAGTTTATCTCCATCCATGTTTGAACATCTCTGAGACAGTTCAACAAAGTCTGAATAGATGGATGACTATTTGATGGGATAGACAAATAGATTTGAATATCATCAGCAAAACAGTGGAAGGCGATCTTGTGCTTCCTGAAAATGGACCCCAGTGGAAGCATATATAATGAAAACAGAATTGGACCTAAGATGGAGCCTTGGGGTACCCCACAGCTAAGTGAAGACACTGTGGATGAATATTTCCCTAGATGGACTGAGAAACTCCTGCCTGACAGGTATGATTGGAACCACTTAAAAGCAGAGCCTTTAATTCCAACACGTCTCGAGGCGTGATTACAGGATGCTATCGTCTACTGTATCAAAAGCTGCAGTCAGGTCCAATAAAACCAGAATGGCAGAATAGCCAGACTCAGCAGCTAATAGCAAATCATTAAACACTCTTATAAGAGCAATTTCTGTACTGTCATGCCTTACAACCAAGCTGAAATATTTCAGAGATTGTTTCCACGTGCTTATGCAACATCTCAACATTTTCTTCCATCCATATCTGAATTCACTTCTCGCTGAGATCTTGTACCGATGATAGGTGAGTTGAGCCACTCTGTAAAGTCTTCTTCTGCACATCCCGAAGACTTTCAATGGGGTTAAGGTCAAGGCTCTGTGGTGGCCAATTCATGTGTGAAAATGATTCCTCATGCTCCCTAAACCACTCTTTCAGAATTCCAGCCCGATGAATCTCGGCATTCTCGTCCTGGAATATGCCCATGCCTTTAGGGAAGAAAAAATCCATAGATGGAATAAGCTGGCCATTTAGTATATTCAGGTACTCAGCTGACTTCATTTTATTGCTGCAGAATGTTGCTAAGCTGTAATAATGAACTAATCATTGGCTCATAACTACTTGCTGATTTAAATGTTTCTTTGGCCAGGCAGTGTATATATATATACACACACACACACACAATAACATGCATCAATTATGCAAAAAAATTAAGATGTTACTTTAAAGTATATAATCCTTGTAAATAATACATTTAATTAAAGTGCCATGTCTCTCCAAAGAAATGCCTCTTCTAAGGTCTGTTTGTATGCTGGTTGCTCTCTAAAAATATTCTATGTTAATTTTTAATTCAGATAACAAATTACTGCATATACATGGTAATTCTGTAATGATACAAATCTTTAAGTGAAGCAACAATATAATTCAATATTCTAAAAAGAACTGCTAATTCAATTCACATACATTGTATTTCCTAACAATATGCAATGGGGGTGGTGCAGTGGTTGGCACCGTTGCCTTACACCTCTGGGACCAGGGTTCGAGTACCTGCCGTGATTCCGTATGCGTGCAGTTTGTATGTTCTCCCTGTGTTGTCGTGTGGTTTCCTCGGGGTACTCTGCTTTCCCCCCACAGTCCACAAACAAGCTGAGGTTAACTGGAGTAACTAAGCTGCCCATAGGTGTGAATGGTGTGTGTGCCTGCCCCCTGTCATACTCCCTGCCTTACACCCAGAGGCTCCAGACACCCTATCACCCTGAATAGGATAAAGAGGACGGATGGACATTATGCAATGTATTTAAAATATGCTTTTTAATAATAAAAGGTTTCAAGTCTAGGGCTTTAAAGGTAAAGTTGGTTTTCACAAAGAAGTCTATAGTTATTTCCTGTTATTGGTTTAATGTATACTTAAAGTACATTTATTGCTACACTCAAGTGACGATTAGCTGCGTAACCACCATGTAAATGTAAGAGTAGATCTCCAGTGGAGCAGCTTCAAAACCAAATCTGTATTCATATTAAGAAGATTTTTCTTTTCCCTCTGCCTCAATGTTTTAAAAGCTTTTACACTTGGGATGGGCAAACATCACATGCGATGGTTAACGTTACAATGTGGCATGTCGCGTTGCTATCAAAAATGCATAGCTAGCAGCAAACACTGTGTCCGCTAGGCTGCCCACAGGGGTATATTTGGCTTGGGTCGGTTCCCCGTCTCCAGGAGGCCTCTCTGTACCCGGTGCCGTAACGAATAACGCAGCTGTTACAGCTATCAAAAGTTTAATCACAACAGCCAAGGTTTGTAGCCTTTCCAAAAGGGAGCTTGCGTGACTCTGCCAGGCCCATCCAGTCCCGCCCCCCGCCTGGCTTGTCCTCACCCGGCACACTCTTTCCCCTTCCTAAAAGAAACCTCCAGCTCATTTATAAAAACCTCAGCACTGTTGAAAAGGAAAAGCCACGTGAATTTATTTGACTTTGTGTTGGAGATGTAGAACACAGACTGCCTTTTATTACAGAGCTTGCTGAGAATGTGCAAGATGAAGCTAGTATTTGAAAAGGCAGGCACTTCACCAAATTCCACCCCCCCGCCCCTAAATAGATGGTGACCCTTCAAAATTGCCTCCATCTGTTTAGGTCACACAGCACAGAAAATATATTTATCAGATTTTACTGGGTCTGTGTTGCATTTAGGTAGAGCCAGCTGCTCGGGGGCAGCACGGAACTCCACAGCCCAAACAAACAGGTGATTCCACACTCATAACGAAGACTTTTATGGGTTTCTCACTGCTGTAACCCATTAAGTGCTTCAAGCTGCAGTTATTTTCTTTAC
>JAODKN010000134.1:3549174-3582448 GCA_026774425.1 Petrocephalus zakoni
GGGGGGTGAGAGACAAAGAGAGAGAGAGGGTGGGGGGCATCCAGCTTTAAGTGGAAACACAGGGAACTTTCCAGGAACTGTTAAACTTTCCTAAGGTTCCTGCAGAATTAAAACAAGCACTCTCGACCTCAGTCCCATACGACGATTTATGGAGATTAGGGATGATGAGGATTACCGAATCTTGAAATTGAAAATGGGATTTCTTTGTTTTTATTCTGTTGCTCAGGCCTACAACCCATCTGCCAAATTATGACAAGCCTGTACTCTTTGGTTTCACTGTAATTTTATCGCTTTTTAGCACATTTTGCATGTGCAGCGCAATACTAGGCTGCCGCCCGGCATCAGGCCTAATCTTCACCAATGGTCATCAGAGCACTTTTTATGTAAAATGACGCGGCCCATTAATGAAGGAATATTGAATATCTTGGCTTACGACTGTAGCTAAATGGTTTTCTTAGTCTGCTATCTGATACGAGCAATTAAAATAGCCCCATTTATGCGCCCCGGACCGTGACACCCACAGTAAAGGACATTTTTGCGGAAGGCAGCCATGCGCAAATTACATGTTGTTTAGCTGTTGAAATAAATGTGCAGAACCCCAGTTATGTTATTGAATAGGCAAAAAACAAGAGGGCAAAATGGAGGACGACTAACGGCTCCCTGATGTATTCGGTTATGAAGCCACAGCAACACAAGATAATTAAATCCAGCGCCACCGAACATAAATGCCCCTTCATGTTACACTCTCCCTAGGCACTTTGCTGGTACAAGGACATTCAAACATGCTGAACGGAATAATGATGCTTAAACTAGTAAGGTGTCAGTTCACTGGATTAAGCTTGCATGCAGAACAGGTGAATTTGTAAATTTTAGAAGTTAACAATTAGAGAAATGTGGCATAGTGGCCTAACACCCTAGCAAAAGGGGATTTGAACCCCTCGCCTGCCCTCCACATCATCCAAAGCACGCAGTCTATGTGATTAGTGTCCATAGCGAGAGTCTGAGTATGTGAGTGTGAACCCAGAGATGTTCCAGTGAACCCACCTGGATGTTCCCTGAATCTTATCCTGGGCTTCCTGGGATGGGATCCAGACTCAGCATGGCCCTGTACTCCATAAGTGGGCATGGAAGATAGATAGACAGATGGAATGTTGGAGAAGAAAAAAGATGCAAACACTGCTGGTACAGCTTCAGCAAGCAACCTTGTCTAGATGCCACATGGTAAATCCAGTCACACCCTACCACACCTCAGCGTCAAGAATACTGACCCCGGCTGTCTAAAGTACAATTTGATTAAATAACAGTTTGCGAATTTATGGGATGCAGGAAAGGCATCAAATCAATTAAGGAGTCATTTTCACAGTTTCACACTTAAATAATTTAAATCATCTTTCTGAAAAGTCATTAATAACTGCTGGCAAGACATTTAGGGGATTTCAGCATAAATTTCCCCATATTAAATTAGTTTTCTCACAATAAATTTACAGTCATGGATTTTAAACAGAAGACAAAAAAAAAAGACTTTCATTAAATAAGAAATACGGCATTGTCAGTTTTTAGGGTTTAAGGGAATCATTTCTTTGGCACACAATGAAAACGGCATTAAACTGTACATATGGATAACATCCTGCACTCAAGCGAGGCCCCCTGCTGGCAGAGAAAATTCGGGCTAATTTCCAGGAAACTTATAGCATCAGACGAGACGTGGCGACACGCGCTGCTCAAGCGACAGAGAAAGCGAACTAGCAGGCATCCAGTACCACCTTGCTGTGGAAATGAAGCTCATGGAGCACTAAAGCAACTGATCCCTACATCTCATCAAACAGATTGGCTATGCTTACTGAGTCCAAATTAACACAAGGGTTCAAGCCACGATGCCCAGGCTCACTTCCATTATAGGTTCGGTATCCCAGTTTTGATGGCAGTCGTCCCTAAGCGGCCCATTCTCCATCTTTCTGGAGGAGCAGAACCTGTTGTCCTCGAGCTTCGTCATGGGTAAAGAGGTCGTGACAGGCGGAGAGCTTGTCTGTCTTACAGGATGTGGGAAGTGGAAGGAAGCCGCCGATCTGTACTGACGCGACTCCGTGCGGGTCGATGCATCTTAATGTTTCTGGCATTGGACTTAATAGAATCGCACCCCCCAACCCCAGTCCCCCACCACCCCGGCATCCGCTGTTCCCCACAATCCCTCAATTAAATCAAGAGATCCATCACTTAGCTGCTGAGCTTGACGCTGCTCTTAATCACTGGGTGGGAGATTGTTATAGGTTACGATCGATCCATCTTGACCCGCGGACCCTGGGGGAGAGTGGGTTGGAATGGGTTAGGTGATAGTAACTGTGTGGTGTGTTAGTGAACTTCAAATGAAGCTCCGTCACACGGACTGCCTCCAGTGTCCAACCAATGGAGATGTCTTTTGGGGGAACTTCTCGGACGTATGCTGCTGTTCGGTGACCATCAGCCTGTGGCGGAAGGCAAATGTAAGGCCTCCTTGGTTGACAGCGTAGTTCCTCACATTGCACTGTCTGCATGGACTGATAATCTACCTATCCATCCATCTACCAATCTTCCATAAATGCTTGTCTAATGCAGGGTCATAGGGTTAGCCTGGGACCCATCTCAGGAAGCACAGGACACACTCACATTAAAAGCACACAGACAGATTAGGTATCTATATATTTGTGGGCACTCTACCTTCATTTCTCGGTATATGACAACTTAACCCCTACCCAGCCCTAACCTTAACCATAAGCAACCAAACAAAATACAAGACTTGTAGCGATTTTTATAAAGGTGATTTTTGCCTGAACAATGGTGCCCACACTGTCAAAATAACAAATTTGATCCCCAACAATATAATATAAATCACGCACGCACACACACATAAACACCCTGGAACCAGTAATAAAGTCAAAATGTATCAGGTTTAAAAATGAATAAAAAATCCGCTGTAATTTTATCATAACTTACCAAATTAGCTGAAATACCTTAGTTGTTCACGGATAAGAAATATGTTGCAACTTGGCTGTATATTTTTGGGGTTTATGCAATGTTATGCAGTGAATTTTTAAAAAAGGGAAAAAATGTGTTAAAATGCTTGTTTGGATTGTTTTTTTTTTAAGTTAATCCATATTCAGGACTGCAAATCCCTGCCGTGCATCTAACCCCAAGCATGAGAAGGGTAATTGATGGGGTGTGTAAATGTAAATTAGAATTCATATAGGCCCAGCTTGTGCATTAAAATGTTTACTGTTTGCCAACGGGTCTGACCTCACCTCCAGCACTTTCCTCATCTGAAAACACACATGACAGCTCTTAGGAAAGCCCAAGGCTTAAATATACATGGAAATCAATATGTGGTGGGTAATAAGGAAAAGGATAAATCATTGTGTATTCATCCTGATTTATAGCAGTTTTATTTTACCAAAGGATGCCTGTAATTGCCTGACCTCAAGACAGGAAAAATGCAAAGTTCAGCAAATCAGGTAGTTTTTTTAAGACTAGTGTTTGTAACTGGTGTGGGTTTGTAATTATCTGCATGGATCTTCATAACGTGAGGGAAAGGGCTTGGAGGTCCAGACTGATGCCTGAGGTCCATGCTAATGTTTAGAGGTTGAGGCGATGTTTGAGGTCCAGGCCGATACTTGGAGGTGCTGGTTGATGCTTCAATGTCCAGGCTGATGCCGGAGGTCCCGGATGATGCTTCGAGGCCCAGGTTGACATTCAGAGGTCTAGGCTAATGCATGAGGCCCAGGCTGATGCTTGAGGCCCAGACTGATGCCTGAGGTCCAGGTTGATGTTTAAAAGTCAAGGCTGATGCTTGAGGCCCAGGCTGGTACCTGTGTCCCAGACTGATGCCTCAGGTACAGGTTGATGTTTAGAGGTTCAGGCTGATGCTTGAGGCCCTGGCTGATGACTGAGATCCAGGTGATGTTTGGAGGTTGAGGCTGTCTCTTGAGGCCCAGGCTGGTGCCTGTGCTCCAGATTGATGCCTGAGGTCCAGGTTGATGTTTAAAGGTCGAGGCTGATGCTTGAGGCCCAGACTGACGCCTGAGGTCCAGGTTGATGTTTAAAAGTCGAGGCTGATGCTTGAGGCCCAGGCTGGTACCTGTGTCCCAGACTGATGCCTCAGGTCTAGGTTGATGTTCAGAGGTTCAGGCTGATGCTTGAGGCCCTGGCTGATGCCTGAGGTCCAGGCGATGTTTGGAGGTCGAGGCTGACTCTTGAGGCCCAGGCTGGTGCCTATGCTCCAGACTGATGCCTGAGGTCCAGGTTGATGTTTAGAGGTCCAAGCTGACATTCGGAAGTCCAGGCTGATGCATGAGGTCCAGGTTGATGTTTGGAGGTTCAGACTCATGCTTGAAGCCCAGGCTGATGCATGAGGTCTAGGCTGATGCCTGAGGCCCAGGTTGATGTTTGGAGGTCCAGACCTTCTCCTGACTTCTGTCTAAAGTGTGGTCAATCCTGACGCTATAACTCCTTGCCTGCAGCCATGTGTCATTAACCTCTAGAAAGACATTCCTGTAGCGCAGTGCCCTCGTTGCCCCATTAGGGGTAGGATAGGATACATGCCGAGGATGAATAGTGCTTAGGCTGCTCGGGCATCAAATCAGGCCTGTGCATCTGCTTCAGAAAGGATGCGGTGCTGTGTCCCATCTGCTCAATAGACCTGAACCAATGGTATTCAGGCACTGCTTCACAATGCTCACTTTTATACTGCTTAACACCTAGGGAATTATGTTTAACCTTAATGGATGGGCCTTTTCTCCCCTTTAATTTACCAGTTCAGTTGCAAAGATGACACAGGGTTACCGTGCAGCGCGTATATTAAAGTTTAATGCGAAGTCGCATTGGAGATGATGAATTAACGCACTGGCTTAAAATCAATACTGCGCCCGCAGACACGTCACTCTGATAAGCATCCCCGACACAGCCCACCTCAGTAATGTCCTGGAGAATAGTATGAAGTCAGCAGCTTATCTGTGGGCATACGGGAAGGCATTGTTAAGCTTTTCTCCCCAGACACACTGCCTGCTTATCAAGCCTGGAGCTCCACTTTTGTTTGCTTGGCATAGTCATTCACTCACCCATTCATTCATTCCTTCAAATATTCATTCATCCATTCACCCACCAGTGGACGCCTCTCCAGCTCTCGGCACTGAGTGTGAACACCTACTCGCCTTGCCCCGCTCACTCCCGGCCAGCGGACGCCTCTCCAGCTCTCGGCACTGAGTGTGAACACCTACTCGCCTTGCTCCGCTCACTCCCGGCCAGCGGACGCCTCTCCAGCTCTTGGCACTGAGTGTGAACACCTACTCGCCTTGCCCCGCTCACTCCCGGCCCGCGTCTCGCACTGGTATGCCATGTTTCTGAGGCTGAGGCATTAGCTCAGTGGCATCGTATGAATAATTTATGACAGGAACATTTTGCGAAGACAGCTGACTAAAGAAGAGTAAAGTACACATTTCCCTCACTACATCCAGAAAGTCCTTTTTCCAGCCTATTATAATGTGCATATATGAAAAACTGCACTATAGAATCATTATGGGGTTTCCAGTTCCTCTTTCCTGGAGATGTTGAACTTAAAAGCCCTGTATGTACTCTGTGAGGAATGTATTTATTATTATAGGGTTGTTTGAAGAGCACATTTACAAGAGTGTATAATCTATTCCTTTTCTCTTTTTATCATCTGTACCTGGAATCCAGCATTCTATTATGTAATCCATCCATTCTCTAACCGCTTAAAGCCATGTTTTCGTCAGGATACTTTAAGTACCAACATTAAGATACATACCTCGCTTTCACTTTAATCAGTGCGAATCAACCTGAGAAATCACTAATCAGCCTGAAAAAACATGGGGCATGACGGTACCTAGATTCTTGGTGCTGAAAGTACATCACTGTGATTCAACATAGCCTATGTCCTCGTCAAAGATCATCTGATACAGAAATTTTCTCGCGAGAGTCAAGTTCTGTACCAGTTAAGCCCCAAGCTTTGTATTTATAATTAATTTAGTGATAATTAGCTGGATAATTCTTAATTACTGATCTCCATGTCTTAATAAAAACACTTTAAATGAGTAGCTTAGGTTTGCTGGAGAAGTGTTGCAGATGATTAAACATAGGTTTGCAACGCTTTCAGAAAATGATTAATATTGTGGACAATTGATTAATTGCAAAAACTGCATAAAATAATTGAGATAAAATGAAAAGGAATATGATTATCTGGGTACATGGTAAATGGATAGATGTGTGGTAGATCTAAAGAATTGTAGTCCTTGATTGATATATGAACACACTCTGGTATCATGTGCCATGTAAACAAAGACTGATGTAATTCTATATATAACGCCTTGCTTCACCTCTGCCAGACCATCTCCCCTGCGACCCCAACTCAGTAAATCTTCCGCTTTGCCCTTCGTTACTTCAGACGTTGAAAGGTGACTTTTGCTGGTGGTTGAACAAATCCACTTTGAACGTGTCTGGTTGGTGAACTTGTGACCATGCAGAGCTCCTCGATCGCTACCTGTCTTTGGAGCTTTGGGTGATTTTTGGGTGAAGAGGTTACAGGAGTGTGTTTTATATATAGTTTTATATAAAATCAATTCTACATGTAAAAATGAACCGTCATAAAATGCCTGAGCCTCACGTCTAAAGTTACTCTAAAATATTAACATCTCACATGCATAATTCATTTTATTTGAAATTAACTACTGCATCTAACTTAAACAGTGCATGTACAGTCGCATAAAGGTACTGCATAAATGCTTCAAAATAATGAAAACTCACAGATTTCAGGTCAAGTGAGAGCCATCGCCTTGAGAAATGCGTTCCCAGATCATAAAATCCTCTATGTGGCTAGAGTACGAGGGACATAGATCACCCAATAACAGCCATCAGTGACGGAAAAATCACTAAACACAAACGTTTTCATTACTAGGCCTGCTTTTCAATGGATTTATATGCAAACTTATAAACAACCACTAACATTGATAATAATAATAATAATTATTATTATTATATGGCCAGTTCCACGGCCCTGAATAGGCTGGAAGGAAGTGGCTAGTGCCCCTGGTGGTACTGTAGTGACCAAGTTGGCAGGGCATTTGAGGGGAGTGCCTCTCTTTCCTCCCTTTTTGGGCTTGCCCCTTGCTGGTAATTAAAACGTCAGAACGCTCCCGGTAGAAGGTCAATCCGGCGTTTTCCGTCTGCAGCAGTGGCTGCGCACTTCTAATGAACGGGCCGGCGCAGACAGCTGGCACCTGCGCACCCGCACCCGGGGAGCCGCGGCACGTTCCTCGGAATATATTATGAGTGTGCCGGAGGTATGGCGGGATACAAACACAGCAGCCGCTCACAGGATCACAAGCCGGCGCATTCGGGCTTCCCGGCCCCCAGGGTGTCATGGGGGGGGCGATTCTGTAAAGCATGTGATCCTCACACCACCCACCGAGCAGGCAATGCGTCATATTTACTTATTGGTGTAGTGGGGAAGGGTGACAGCACTAATCAAAAGGGGCTGGGGAGCAGCGTGTTTGTAAGAAGGAATAAAGCCCCCCGATCCTCAAGAAGCCCCCAGAGCTGGTGACGTTGCAGAGGTACATTAGGCATGTGGGTCTGATGTGGAAAAAAAACTGTGAGTCATTACTTTAGGAGTCTCAAAGTCGCAAATGCACAACTTATTACTATCAGAACTCTAGCATTCTGACTCTAACATTTATACCTTCATATAATATTGATTATTTCATCTTTACTTTGGCCTTATAATTAAGAATTGGTTACCTTAGTGTAAATTCTTTACCTAAATTAAGCACCATTTGGATTAAAATCATTGTTCTTGATGGTAAACACTTAATTCTCTTGTCGTGTTTAAAATTGCCACTTGATTTCAGAATTTACTGCAAAAGACCAACATCCCCAGACAAACCAGTTGCGTCTTTACAAATGTTTAATACTTATGGTGGGTTATATTTTTAGCGTGTTATTTTCGAAATGTGAAACTCAGCCAAAATGATTGCCCTTTTGAATCAGCACTGCCTATTGACCATTGATGGAAGTACCATCTTCATAACAATGGCGCATTTACATAATTTTAACATTTATTAGAATTTTGAAGTAGGCATCTGGATTTTAGATTAAATTTTTGGGAGGAAATGATGAAATTCAGTTTTTATCAAGCAGGAGCATCTTCTACCTTTGATTTCTTTGTTTTTAGTGATTTATGTGATGCTTGGTGTACCACTGCCATGGGAACAAGTCATTTTCATAAACAAAAAAATAAGACCATTAAACAATAAAAATAAAGTGATATATAGATCAGGTACCTCACTTAAATTGATTTCCATTGTTTTGTCCTGTTGGAACATATAAATAGCTGTATGTCCTATAAATATTTAACGACCACAAGAGCAGCCCATTAAAACAGTTTAATGCATAATTGTTTTTGTAATTGTTTAACCAGTCCTGAACCATGTGACCCCTGTGTTTGTTCACTGGAAATATTTTTCTGAACATTTCATTCACTTACTCTTAAATACAAATTAAAGCATATATAATTATATGAATATAAGTCTGTTCACTGAGGTTGTTTGTAATATCAATAGCTTCAGGCTAACACATTGCATTCTCTATTCCACATTTTAAACTGTGTGTGTTAAAAATAATTTAAAATGCATTCTCTGCGACTTTTGTTAAATTGCCAGGAAAGCAGTCACCTTCATTAGCATGCAACGCAAAATTCGAGAGCACAGCGCTGCCCACCGTGCAAGACTCGACTCGAAGCTAAAGATAAATACCTTCCTTACGTTGATAATTTAATACTCCTCATAGCGTGATGCTACTTTTGAACTTGGTTGCTTCTCTGCAGCCCATGTACTTTCCACTTGTTTATTTTAGTCCTGATTCATAGTTCGATGTGGATCTTGAAAAAGTGAACTGAGCCAGCCAGCACATTTTCATTATGTTTTAATTGTCTTTATTTATTTGCTGAGTTTTCTTCTAACCCCGTATGTTTTAAGGCATTGGCCCGGTCATAAAACGTTACACAGTTTTATTGTCCGTATTGAAATCTGTGGAAGCCCTTTGTGTGCCTTGACTGAATCTCATCCCATTAGTCGACAGTTTCCATTGCATGCTTGGTAGGAATTTGCAGCAATGCTGTCATATTTATACACAAGTATACTTACTTGGGCCGTATTGTTGGCATCTACCTGGCCTCCTAAAATTCAGACAGCCGGTCAATTTACACCCCTCCCCAAAGTCAGCTGGAAAATGATCCATATATTTCATATGCTACCATTCGCTCAGTCAAGTTCATGATTAACATTAAACAATTTAGCCTGAACTTCACCAAAAGCACAATAAACAAAGAGCTGTATCCGCAGTACTGTGAAACAGAGAGCCTAAAAATTTAAACGCATTACAAACACAACCATACGTATTAGTTACCCTTATTTCCAACAGCGCTACTTGTCCTGAAATACGACACCTTCTGCAGATTATTTTATACGTGGCTTAAAATGTGCTGCAATGGAAATGAAATGAGCGCGGGCATGGCTAAAAGGCAGTCTCGTAGTGATCCTGCCCGGAGGTATGTATCACTGTCTCATTACGCATCTCCTGAACCTGTGACCTTTAATGTGAAGGGATTGATGTTGTGCTCTGCAAATAAATAAACATACTCTAAAGCAATGAGATCCCTTCGGCTGATTAATAGACTACTTCATGGCGACTTAACATTATTATTGCTTGCATTTCCTGTAAATTGGAAAAAAAGTACGCAGACTGCTTCCCTAACACCGCACAAAACAGACCGCCCATTAATCTAGCCCGTTATTACATTTGTTAGCCTTGCACTGATATACAATCCCTCCCCTCTTGAGCGACCAGGAATCCCTCTATGAATATAGCAAAAGAAAAAAAACAAAAAACAAAAAAACAGAATCCATTTTCTGGAAGATCCTCGTGCGGTTTTGTCACAAATATACAGCGATAGCTCACATGGAGAGACTGTTCATTGCCGCAGACTAATCTAAACTGTGTATCAGTGCTATTGCGTGGAAAAGAAATGGCACGTCAAGGAACAATGTAATCTCCTAATTATCCTTTGGCACCATGGGGTTGTGCTTGATGACACATTTCTCATAATAAATATATGAGATAGGTCTCGTAATTCAATGTATTAATTAAAACAGGGAAGAAAAATGTTCACTGTAAATCCACATCCACGACGCACATAGAACGATAACTCTGTTTGTCTCGTCACTGGCTGCTACATACTAAGTGCCACCCCCAGCCAGATCTGGGCTAGTTCCCCATAGGTTTATCTGTGTAATGTTCTTAAAATGAATGTTCTGCCACCTGTATTGTCCCAGCACTGAATAATTCCCTCTAAATCTACGGCATGTCAGAAGCAGCACAGCCAGCTTTGGACAGGACATCATTAGAACTGGTGCTGTCTCTGTGGGATATGGCTCTGCCTGAAAATTGAATAGCTGGGCCCACTTTTTCTGCCAGTAACATGCGTGCCCTCCTCTTTTTCATGTTATTTCTACCTAAGATATGATATAAATATACATACATAGCACACAAATAAGCACATACTGGGAATAACATGCATTGAAATGTCTTGCATAAAGCACTATATTTTCTAATGCTTAAGATAGACTATATTGAATACTGGGTATTAGCTACATTTATCATACTCTGGTGGCAGTAAACTATCTGGTTTAACTGTGCCCATTTTGGAGAGTCCGCCCCTGAGCAGTGATTGGCTGCTGGGTTTGGCTACGGCCGAATGCACACCGAGGGGGACTAGAGCACTTCTGCTGCTTGAGAAACCATCACAGTCAACTGCAGCTTTTTTAAAGATGTTACTCTTCACTCCTGTGTTATTAAGTCTCAGGCAGAGGACAAGTGAGACCCAGAGAACTACCTGTCCCAGTGGCCATGACCTTAAGAAACCACCAATTTTGGGGTGACATGGGTCAGCAGGTTAGGATGCTGTACCTGAGATCAGAAGGTCACTGGTTTGAATCCCAGGTAAGTGACTTAACCCCCAATTACTCCAGGGGTGCAGGCTGACCCTGTTCTCTGTGGACCCCCCCCACCAAAGAGTCAAAAAGATACCGGCCCACACTTATTTGTAACACCAATTCAATGGAAGATTTAAGGAAACAGACAGACAACTTTAATAATGACCGTATTTAGCAACCACAAAGAAAAAAGCGATGAAAAAGCTCCCTGCACTAATGGTAATTTAATAAACGTGAATAGACAACACTTAGGGTGGTTTTGCCTACTCTGATGGTCCATCATACAGAACAGCGCCTGTGTGTTTCCTCTTCGGGAGCACATGCATATGGCTAGTGCCGCTAAGCTGTGCCATCGAAACTTAACACAGTGTAAAACCACCTTTTTGTTTTGTGATAATTTGAACTACTCCCATAACTATGTAGTGTTATTGAAAGAAAACAGTTGTTATAATGAATGAAAGAGATAGAAGGTAATTTTTACATTTTTTTTCCTAATTTCAATAAAATTATTTAAAAAAGATGCGCTGATTTCATCGACAATGTCGACTAAACGTGACAGCCCTAGAATCATTGGGATCATTGAGACCCAATGATCCCAAATCACAACCAAAAGTGCCCCACATCCCCACGGGAGACTCCACAGCCACCCTCAGGAGGTACGCTAACACCCCATGGCCTGCCCCACCTACAGTACCCCACCACATATCCATACATCTTCCTTTCATAATTGCATTTTAAAATTCAGCACTCAGTACCATTACTTACCCATATCCTGTTTTCCCCTCTTAGGTTTTTTTAAATCATCAATCACCTTTAATGAGGATTAAACAGAAGTTATGGGTAATTCTGCGAGCGAAGGGATGAAGAAATTGACCCATAAAACAGCCCACATCCATTTGCATAAAGTCTGTAAGTTATATTACTGGACTATATCATTATTGCTGTTGTTGAAGATGATATGTTTTAATGTAGCCATTCGAACACCATATTAGCCCGCTCGGAAATGGCTTTGGACAAACTGTCCTGCGCATTGCATATTTAACAATACTGTGAGACTCAGCTGGTTATTTAACAGATCTATTTTAACAGGATTTATCATTATGATTAAAACTGTAACGCACATTTCTCTAAGTGTCTTATTATTATTCTTTATTTGTTAAACTATTTTAAAATAAAGTTTGTTAGCGAAACTCTATAATTCCCCTGCTGATGTTCTAAAACATGTATTTCATTAATGCCGGAGCATTTACAAAAAAAAAAAAAAAAAAAAAACAGTCCGTCTTTGGAGTTCACCTGTATAAATGCATAGTATATACTGATTTTATCCAATAAAGACACATGATGCTGTCAACAATATCTCTCCCAGAGGAATTTCATAGCTAAGCATTCAGAACACTGAATAAATGTCAGGTTTTGGAGAAAGCATTAAATTGGTGGCACATTAAAAAGTAAGCTTCAGGCAAATCTCTTTGTAATACCCTCACAGAGGCTGGTCTTTTGGCTGGATAGCACTGACTGGACCACTGTGGCAGCTCTTTAGATCTCTCGCCCGTCGTTTCCCCCCGCAAAAACCCGGCATGAAGAGATTCGTCTAGAGAAAACTCAGCCAGACCTTGAAGCTTGTTTCCTAAGTATATGCAAATTATGCCGTACTTCCAAAAAAGTCAACGGTGCATACCACAAAGTACTGCTACAGAAATGTGGTACCTGTTACGGGTAGCTAAGACACCCACTCGAATATGACATTTCAAAAGCATATTCCCTTCCTTTTGCAATTAAATATAATTTGGCTCTCCAATCAAAGATGACAGTAGGATGACAAAGATGACAAAAGAGAGAGACTGGGGGTATTAAAATAGCTAAAGCATTTTCCCAGCAAGTCCGGCATCTTGTGGAACCTGCACATCAATTTGTGCAAACAGATTATGTCTGTGACTGGAGACAGTTAGGCAAACAACGCCGTGCAGAATCGGGTTACGGGCGACCGTCAGGTGACGCAAATGTGAAGAGAGAGCTCCATTTTTTCCCGCCTGATTTCCAAACAAAGACACCACAGAAGAAGCAGCATAGTACATGCAAAAGAAAACCAAGGGCCATAAATTAGAGATATTACATCTATCAAGGAAGTACCTATCAAAATATTGTGGGAACAATATTTAAACCAGAAACGCCATCAATAAAACAAGCCTAAAAGAGTGGATTGTTACCTTGACATCTGTTTGGCAGCGGTCAGCTGTTATGCTTCTCCAGACCTTGAAGAATAACGAATATTATTCCCTTTGCATCCCTAAAAACGTTACCTCCATAATACCTAAATCAGCATGGAGGGCATATGGTACTTTGCTTAAAGAGCTCGGGGCACCTGGGACCTGTGAATTGTGGAAACGCAGCTCAGTGAGGCAAAGTCAGGACCAATGGAGACAGCGGGGAAAGCACTTTGTATCCATAACTGAGGTTACTGGAGGATTAGATGTGTTATATTACACATTACTGAAGGAAAGTGAGAGTTTTAGCCCTATTTGGTCAATATTCCAGCCATCCATTCCCCCATCCGTCAGCCAAAGGTTCCTCTACTTCAGAGTTGCGGGCACTCCAACCTAGGCAGTGTGAAAAATGTTTTTTATGTGTTGATTGACTGGGATTTACATTGCTTAGAAATTACAAACTAGCCTTTCTTTAGAGAGTCATGAATTTGAAAGAGAGCTGCTATTTCTGACAAGGAAATGTAAATGATGGGAGGCAGGGGCGCGTGAAACAGGGGGGGTGTGGGGGATATCGCAGTGGGGCCCCGCCGAGGAAGTTCACGTGAACAAGGTCACAAGTGCCCACGGTGTTTATTGTCTGGCACTTCACCTTGGTTTAACGGGCGTGTGCGCATAACGCGGGGGGAGCGCAGATGGCATTTAACCCTCGGTGTGCCGCCGAGTGTGCCAACTGGACCAGCTGGCACTGAACGGTGCTGGAGAGCCGAGGCCATTAATCTTCCGGCTCCTGTCTCACCGCGACCAAGTAGAAGTGCCCCGTAGGACTGATTTATAGATGGCGAGGTGTATAACCACTGTCTTAGATTGAGAAAGAGGCGAGCAGTGGACAGGGCTTCCTAAATGAATTAACTATTCTATTCAGAGAGCAGGCAACAGACTGTACCCACCCTGGGTAACACAATTAGCTATGTAACAATCTGCAAAACATGAGAAGATAGATAAACCCTGTTCTCCTCAGTTTCCATTCCCCAGTTAGGGTCCTTAAATTACAGGTTGGTTTACATTATTTAAAAATGTATTTTTTTTAGCTACCTCTGCAATAAAATGAAACCCAGCCCCCTGCCAGCACGTTGTGCGGCGAAACCACGCAGTGCGCATTGTGAAATGCTGCAGAACTCAGCCATGCCACTAACTTCACGTCTGAGTTGTTTTTTTTATCGATTACAGCATCTCTTTGTCACTTCCATATCCTTGTCAACACTCCATCCCCAAACACCATGCCCGACTTGTCACATAAACGCCAACACCGCACCGTTATCCCTATTTACGACTGTTACTGTTAGCGATCGCCACCAATTGTCGCTAATGCCCATTAGCGCTGTTCGGCGCTTATTCTCAATGCAGAATTAATTGCGCTGTCAATCACACCAGGCCGTCTATGCACATAAGTTCGCGCTTGTGTTCACACACAACAATATACAATGGATTTAAACATAATTAATATTGATTTTGAATGTTCTGGAGCCATGCCCACGTATGTCCCTCTCCGTCCTGACAGTCAATTACATTTTTATGAATTTGGCAGTTTGTATATGTAGCTCTCCCTGAAGCTTCCTTACAATTTAAATCAGGAAGAACTTTGTGTGTTTTTTTCCATAGTGGTCCCTGGTTTAGATGCTTATTTATACATCATGACAGGTAGAAATAACTGGAAATGTTTATAATCTACTGCTTTGGTGGGTTATAAATATTTAACGAGCGAAATTTCCATAGCCCTCCTTTTCCAGCATAACAAAGCAATCAGGATTTGTGGCTGCAGCCCCTGCCAGTCACCATTCTTGTTTATAGCTCTTGGTGTAATTCCATCAGAATGTCAATTATCGCTTATTTGTGCGCATGCATGGATGCTAAGAGACGAAACGGCCGCAAAAGAGATTGTAGCTCAGCTGCGGCGCATTAATTTCCTCCGCCTCTAAAACTGCGGGGGTAATTTTGTTCCTCGGAGACCCGCTATCACCTTGCCTAACACTGGCAGAGTGAAAAGCGCTCATAGCCAAAAAAAGAAAAAAAAAACCCTTCTCCTTCAAGTGACCTTGTAAAAAGGGAAACCTTCTCGAACTTTCCCTTCCGCTCCATTATTTCTGGTAAAGCCTTCACTGGGGTGACAGTCACAATGGATTGTGGATGGTGTGCATTTAAAGATATTCTGCGTGTCATTAAGTTACTGGACGAATTTACTTAGAAAATGCAATCCAATTTCTTGCCAATGTATTTTATTATTTTTAGATATTATGGGGACATAAACATAAAAGAAAATTATTAACCTGTAGCCTGAGTGAGGCAGACATTTCAGAGGCATTTATGTCGAACTTGTTGTTCAACTGGCTTCTTTGTGACATCTGCGGCAGGGCCGTGCGGTCAGGGGAGGCAGGTGAGGCAGAGCCTGGGGTTAGGGGACTTAACTCCTGCCCTCCATTTTTACAGATTTGTATGGCCTCCCAATCTCCATGCAAGTCTCCCCAAAAGTATACAGTTATAGGAACCGGAGTTTCCAAACTGCCCACTGTGTGTTCCTGCCCATCCGCAGACTGACATCCCATCCGCGAACCCCCCTGCCTTGTGCCATAAACTTCCTGGGACAGGCCCAGGGTCACGAAGATGGACAGCATTTGCTGAACATACATCCATTTATTCTCCAATCTCCACAGTCACATTTAACATGTTGCCTCACACCTCTGGGACCAGGGTTCGAGCCTCCGCCCAGGTTCTGTGTTTGGAGTTTGCATGTTCTCCCTGAGCCGTCGTGGAGTTTCCTCCGGCTTCCCCTCCACAGTCCAGAAACGTGCTGAGGCTAATTGGAGTTACTAAATTGTGTGTGCCCTGTGACGGGCTGGCCCCTCGTCCTGGGTTGATCCCCGCCTCATGCCCATAGGTTCCGAGATAGGCTCCGGAACCCCCGCGACACGGAAGGATAAGCGGTTTCAGAAAATGGATGGATGGATATTATGTTATTAATAGACAAGGAATAGTAAATATGAGTGGAGGTGATACACTGAATTAAATGGCATTTACAATAAAGATCTGAAGATCTGCAAAGATGGAGTGAAATGTTCTAAAGAGTAACAGACTTTGCTGCACGATGCCCAGTGCTTTCCTCGCCTCTTCCTGTACCAGCTGTTACGTATCTGTCACTTTGGCATTTTGCGTACGTCAGTCTAGATACAAGTGCCGGCTAAATTAGTATCATGTAAATTTACTTACGTCCCAGAACTCGTTACGGCTTTTGATAAAAACAAAACAAAAGTGGCCTAAGTTTACAGACATTACAGTAGAACACGTCGATTGCAGGAATTTCCAGTGAAATCACGGTAAACAAACACAGTTTTCTCAGCTTCGTCTACCTTATCTAAGCCTCATTGATGTTCCAAGTTGGTAAACGAGTTGTGGGGGAAAAATATATATAGATTCTAGTTTCCTTTACTGGAAATCGCTGAACACTTTCAATAATGACTGATTTTTCGTAACACATCGCTGATCAATGGGAATCCCATAACTACGAATTCACCAGCCACTTCTACGAGATGGAAATAAGTCCCTGCATGCAAAACTGCTTACATGTCAAACTGTAGCACAGCTCAGCATAACTTTTAGGTGGTAATTTAATTGGCAGGACTCAGTATTCTACATCTGCGACACGTTCATGCAAAAATGCCAGTTAAACGTTGGGTTGTATTAAGATCCACATTGGCGGGGACTCCCTCTAGAAGCAGGAGCGATTACGTTTCGGTTTTCCGCACTAAAGCCGCGCGCCGAGGAGACAATCCCGCCGCCACCTGTACAATCCGGCAGCGGCGTAATGACAAGGCAATTTTGTCATTATTATAAACGAGCTCTCGTTATTATCTCATTGTTGTGTTGTATTAACGAGGCACGGTCTTGTAATAACAATGTAAAACACCCCCAGATTATTTATTTCTTTATTTTTTGCCTGATCAACAGGAATGAGTCACATTGTTGAATGGGGGAGACTAAGAGGCCAAGATAGCTGCAGAAACAAATAAATTAAAAATGACACACAGCTCTTAGCTGAATGCTAATTAAGCGCCACTTTCCTTCTTTAAAGCTTCTCGGCATTTCTATTGTCTACCACCCTCCTCTTACTGATCTCTCCTAAGGGCTGATGGTTCAGACTTAAAATTAAGGTTCAAACCAACGTTTTATTGATTACTGTGACACTAGAGCAGAAAAAAAGTAACTTAAGCTTTTGGATTATAATATTAATATTAAAACCCTGTTGGGCATAAATGAGAATATTTCAATATGTTGGCTTCAAGCTTATTTCCATTACAGCAAATGGGGTTGGAGTATTGTCCGCGTACTGAAGACGTCAGGACACTCTACAGGAAATCAAACCTCTATTAGCGAAAACACTTCAGCATGCAATTGGTCACTACATCCCATTCTTACAATGTGTCTGACATTCTGCTTATCGATTTTTATTTATTTATTTTTAAACCAGAGCATAATGACTTTTCAGTTTGTTTTTAATCCCTCTTTTTTTCTCCATCCTGTCCATGCCTGCAATGAAATCCAGGTGCTGCCATCAGCATCAGTCACCGCATGCCCCCGGCGTTTGGGGTTCAAACCCTGCCCCCACCCTCCCTTTGTGGAACTTGCGGCATTCTCTTCCACCACAGCCCAAATGCATGCAGTTAGGTGACCTACCTAAATTGCCCATAGTGTGTGTATGTGGGGGTACACTGTGATTGACTGGCCTCCTGTCCAGGGTAAAGCTCTGCCTTGCTCCTTAAAATGTCTGGGATTGGCTCCAGGCCATATGTTTATTCATACTGCATAAATCAAAATACATATGTAAAATACTTGTGTGTGAATATACACATTCCAAAAACATGTTAATAAGCATAGTGAACACTGGACCATTAAGCCATCCTTGCATACCTTGTGCCACAATGGACCCCGCGGGTTACACCTCGAGGTGCCAAACCAGTGCGTGGCTGCTCTTGCAAAACAGACTGGCCAAAATCCTCATTCTCCACACACCAAAGATTCTGCGAGGACCGCCGGCACCTCGTCCCGCATAAGTAAGCAATCGGCTGTAAATGTGTGCGCGGTGTTTACCGCGCAGTTCTAGCGGGATAAACGGATACAGCCGCAGCACTGGTGCTCGTCAGGGGCCGTCGCGCTACAGTGGAAACGCAGTGGGATCTGCGGCGGCGTGCGCTTTAAAATCCACTCCCGTGGCTCCTGACATTGACCAACGCGATGAGCGGTACATTCAGCTTGGCGTACGTTACTTGACACTATATCTGTGCCCTGTAGGGGACATTCAATGCAATTGTCTGCGCTGCCTTGATTAAGTGTGTTTGTGAGTGTGTGCTTCTTCATGTGTGGGACTCGGTGGGGACCGGAGAAGCTCATCTTACTACAGGCTTAACGTCAGCACCATCAAATAAGGAAGCCAAGGACACCAAGAGAGGGCCTATACAAGGCACACAAATTGAAATTTAAAGGTAATAAATTTAACAATCCCCTTTAAATTATTCCTTGGGCAAACATTTCCTTTACAAGACAATTTTTTGTTACTAGAGTAAGAGCTTTGGGTTTTGGTGCGATTATGAAGGACTCTGTCCACCTGTGTCCATTACCACCATCTTTTTGCAAATCTCCTAATTTTTCTATCACTCCTTCACATAAGAGGATGAAGCTTTCGGGGTGAATGCAGTTTAATGTTTGTTGTAACGCAATGACACTCCGGTCAGATTGATTACATTGTACATTGTAAAATGTAGCTTTGATCTGGTTAAGTTTAATCTATCGTGAAGTGATACATTTTGATCTTTAAATGTGATGTTGCCATAGAGCCTCGGTGATAATTCATAATGCCTTCGTTCCTCATTTAGTTTGAATCGTAATTAGTTTAGTCGAGATGAAAATAAACTGCAAAATCTGCTTAAACTAGAAACATCAAATGTGTTGTATTTGTTAAACACAAATTCCTGACGGCTGGATAAAGAGAGACAAATGAAGGCTCCATTAACACGTTTGCTAGTTATATTTAGGCCCAGTCTTAATTGGATGTTTTCCCCAAACTTTCCACACTCACACTCCCCCTTCAAAACAGACCTTCTTTCATACAGGCAAACTTCAAAAGGTTGTTTGGCCTTACATGAGGAGATGATTATTTTCCAAGCAGCCCCCTTTTATCCTTCAGTCAAGATTAAAAGAAAGTATAGTCTGAATATCGTGCATGGGTTGGCTATCAGAGCTGCGGCCAATATTCAAGCCTAATTTATCAGCTTTGCATTTTGTTGCTTTTTAAAATTCAGTTAATTTCAAATCCTCTCATTTAATTTCCCCATCAGTCTGATATCCTTTGGCAAAGAAGGGGGCAACATTTCAAAACCATTGTTTTTAATGCACTGTGCTAGCCTATGATGAACTCCAAAATAGCTCTTCACTGGGGCACATGGTGACCTCATGCATGTTTGATTTGTATACGTGGCAACCCATGATGGATTGGCATCTTGACCACCGTGTCGTGTGCCCCCTGGAATAGATTCCAGGCTCGATGGCCAGATGGATGGGTGGCTCATTTATCATTACTTTGTCTCTAAATGCACTACGATTTTGTGCTTCCTGTGCATTAAACTTGCCCTGAAATTGCCCTTTCTCTGTCCTCTCAGCTGTACTTTTTCTAATGAGCACAATAGCTACCCCAACAACTTCTGACGACTGGTCGTGCCATCAGGTCGCACTGAAAACATCAGTCCTGTTAAAGCAGTCTGATCCAGGCTCTAAGTGTCAGCCACTGCTCTGCTTTGGGACCTTGTTATCGAGAGTTATGTCTAACGAAAGTACAAGAGATCAGTAACCTTCCACTGTGATTGTGCGTCTTGCCCAAGCTATGGTCAACTGCAGGGTGACAATGAAGTTGGAATTGCTAAGGAGCCTGCATCTAATGACAGTTTTAACGAAAGCATAGAGTGCCATAAATTAACAAGTGCATCAGTCTGAATCTTATGTTGAATATAAAGAGCCAGATAATCCACTGAAACACACTTTATGGTGCTATTTTGTGCCTTGTCACCAGGTCACCCTCCTTGACCCAGTCTTGTCACTAGATCACACCCACAGGTCAATTTTGATCATTAATCTAAGCAAGTTTGTTAGGCCACGCCCCCCACCCGCTCACCTGCTCTGTGTACTGGTTCAACAGTCCTGCTGGGAGCAATGTAATATGGTCCGATGCAACTGTCAATTTGTGCATCCCTGATGAATAAACATAAACACCTGGACTATGCAGCACCTGGCCTACGGGCTCCTAACTGTGCTGTGACGGTGTAGGCCGCATGTTCTTGGCACAGTTTGGGTTTCCTGACAGCTAACGCGCTGCAGTACATCACTGTCCCACTCCCGCGACCTGGGACTCAACATCCAACCACGTGAAGTCTGCTGCCGCTTCACGCAGATGTTTCTTTCCGTACTGTTCCAGTGCAAGCCCCCCGCTCGTCTCGTTATTTCAGCACTCTAGCCAAGCTCGACGCCTCATCACGCCTGATCGCTCACTATCGCGTCTGTTTCCGCAGAGACACGCCGAGCCCCCGATTCGGCTTCTTCCAAGCTGGGAGCGACGTCCTCCTGATCGGCAGTGAACGTGACCTGTCACCTCTGGGTTTGAGGAGACCCAGGACAAAGCTAGCTATCTACCGCAGGTCCTCAAAATCAGCCGAAGGAGCAAACAAACAGACGAATAAATATCCAATGCGCAGGCCAGGGTCCCGTGGGCCCGCGTCTGCGGGAGCTCCTGTGGCGCTGGCTTCCGTCCCGCCGTGCAGCACACGGAGCCCCACGCCCCCAACCGCGGCTCCTCACACTTCTTCTGAGTTCTTTTGTCGGCACATATTGACATAAAGTTACAAAGAGAACTCCAGTCACACCAGTGCTGCTTTAGTGCATTTCTAAACTGCAAATACAGGACAGGCCAATGTGTGACTTATTTTTAATTATGCCTGCACTAATAATAGCAAATTATATTACCTACAGCTTATATTTAACTAACCATCCTCCAATATTAACTATAATAATATATAATACAATAAAACATCAACAACACCCACGTTGTTGTTGTTGTTGTTATTAACATGATTGTTGCTGTTGTTACACAGCAGAAATAATATTGTGGGTGTGTCAAAATAAAATAAAAATAACAAACTTTGTATATAATTATTGCATAAAACTATTTAAGTCCGGTTTCCCCCCACATTCCAAAAACATGCTGAGGCTAACTGGAGTCACCAAATTGCCTGTAGGTGTGCGTGTGTAACTGAATGGTGTGTGACTGTGCCCTGCTATGAGATGGTGTCCTATCCTGGGTTGTTCCCCGCCTTGTCCACATAGTCTCCGGGATAAGCTACGCACCCCTATCGGAAATGATCTATCAGTTTTAGTTTTACAAAGGGTTAAATGCTTATAAGCCTGGTGTCTGGATATTCTAGACAGCATTATAAATGTATTTCCAGATTTACCACAGTTCATATTTAAAAACAGTACCTTCTTTATATGGAACCAGTGGAACGGAAGGCGGGGGGTAGTGCATACATCCGGGAGAGGGAATCTGGAAAGCCGCAATTACCTCACTTAAGGGCTGTAAGCTGCCCTGCTTTTCAGTCCACGTGAGTACAGTACAACACAAGC
Source organism: Petrocephalus zakoni (assembly GCA_026774425.1). Taxonomy (NCBI): domain Eukaryota; kingdom Metazoa; phylum Chordata; class Actinopteri; order Osteoglossiformes; family Mormyridae; genus Petrocephalus; species Petrocephalus zakoni. The sequence goes on from JAODKN010000134.1 coordinate 3,571,127, forward strand.
TGCACATGCTCACTAATGTTCCGCTTTTTTTATTAAATATCTGTGTGATGATCCTTTCCCTATTAATATGCTGTTTCCGTATATCAAATGCCGTTGTTTGAACAAGGAAACACGAGGCTTGGATAAATATTTAATGCCGGTATTGAAAATATAACCTCTGTTGATTTGTTCCTAGTGATACTGCTCATGCCGGCAATGATGGCGAGCGTGACGTTCTGTTTGTGTATGAATTTTATGTCATACATTATCACGCATAGCTTCTGAAAGTTACATATGTATACACACGTATCCATCTGCCAAGTGGTTATCCTGGTACGGTTCATGGGGGGCTGGGGGGTGGCACAGAACACAGGGCAGGAAAGCATGTCAGACACAATGACAGTCCGTGGTGCACACATATGCCCAATCACACCCTATGGGCAACTAATAATTACTTTTTACTGATTTACTAAAAAGCTTTATCAGAAGCAACATACAACTGGGAAAGAAGGATTAGCCAGTCCCTGGAGCAACTAGGATTAACGGCCTTGCCCAAAGGTGACATCACTTTGACAACTATGGTATATGACCCAACAACCATCTGATCGCAGACAGAGTCTTCTGGACTGCAAGAGGGAACCTGACACAACATTATAATAGAGGCAAGGAACTTCATACAATTTGATGCCAACTTCTTCCGCCACTGTTTGAACCAAATTCAGTGTTGCATAAGCCTTGTGACCAACAGACAATGGGTTTAGAGAAGAGACTTTAATTCCAAGCATCTGAACAGGTGCTTCAACAAAAATACGGCTATAAAATATGCAAATGAGAAAAACGCAAGCTTTGAAAATTTCTTGGGATAAATCAGTGCTCCAAGCAACTCAGTATGAATTTAAATTTAATTAGATATTCTAGCCTAGGAAAAGGTAGGCCTGAATCTAGACTAGAAGCCTCTGGATATTTAAATACTGAAAACTCACACGTTTGGTAAAGATGCCCGGAATTCCATCCTGTAGCAACTTTACAATTGATTAAAACATTTTTTCCCCCCACGTTGACTTTGGGGATTCACCCAAAGGGCATCTCAGGATCTTCAATAAGACGCTCTTCAACAAGGTAGACAACTTTACACTTGGCCACTCCACAGAAGCAGAGAAGATCGAGGAAAGACCCCTGTGTGTCCTTCAGCTACAGCGGGAACTTTGGTGATTTGTACCCTGAGAAAGGAATCGGTCAGGTAGGACATATAGGCCAACTCAGTGAGTGGAAGAAGAGTCTTCAGTTTATGTAATGACCTGGGGATTGTGGTCTTCAAAGGGTCTTGTGCTAGTGGGTATGTTCAGCAACTGAATCATAAAGTGATAAGTCCAGTAACTGACTGAGGTCCTCTCATAATTCATTACCTTCTGAAATCTTGGCTGCGAGATATTCATCCATCCATCCATCCATCCACAAATCCATGTTATAGCAGTTTATTCAATGTCACCTGAAGGCCATCCCAGGCAACAGAGGGCTGGGGTGCACCTTGGACACAATCCCAGCTAATCATAAAGCACACACACACGCACATTTGTTTTCATATGTTTGTGGGGACTGTCCATTCATTTCTATGGGCATAACCCTAATCCCAACTATAACAAGCCCTATCCAGCCCTAACCACAAGTAACATACAAGATTTATAAGGAATACAAGATTTTTAGTACTTTTAGTTTTTTTGATTGCACTCACAGATTTTTATAAAATTGAGTTTCCTCTTGAGGGGACCAGAAAAATGTCCCCACAAGATAAAAATCAACATGCTTTTATCACATTGCTGTGACATTTGGTCCCCACAATGTAATATATTTGTGTCCACACACTACGGCACTTTAGGGAAGCTGATCCAACTGTAATACCTGGAGGAAAGTCATGCAACACACACACACACACACACACACAGGTTTTTATTACAATGTGGGGACATTGGGTCCCCACAACATAATATAAACATGACCAGACACACACACACACACATACACACACAGCACAGAGATAGGATTCAAAACCCTAACCCCAGAGGTACGACGTCACAGTGTTTCCCAGTAAACCACCATGCCACCTCGCCATAACAGCCTTTGAGAGGAAAGTACAGAAATGTATTAATACAGAGGGCTAATGTTTACTGGGTATTATTCCATGAATCAGGTCCGGCGGCTTTTCCTGCTTGCAGGCTGCCTCACTGCACAGAATGATAAGAATGTCCTAATGAGGCCTTGAGTCGTCCTCATGCATGCAGGACCCGCCTCATGGGGGCGATTATCTCCACCGGTGCCACTCGGAAAGCGGCTGCCCGAGCCCGCCATCCCGTCAGGAATTTTGGGGGCGACGTGGGACAGTCAGGGGAGGTGTGGTAAGTGGAGGAATTAGGAGTAACAGGCAGACAAACAGAGTAATGAGATGGCAACGAGCCTCCAGCCAGTCTCTTGACCAAAAAAAAAAATAATAATAATAAAACCTGAAAATAATAAGCCGCAGCACTGTCAGTCGCCACTGACTAGGAGCAGTCTGCCGGGGACTCGTGTCGAAGACAGGGACTCCCCGTGGCCATCCCCGCGGCCGCGCGACTACAGATGCAGCGCCCGACGCCGGTGAGTCCCCGTACCGCCTCGCCGGTCCGCTGTCGTCAGCCAACTGGTTTGAAGGAAATTCACCCCGTCTGCCTTCTCGTACTGACATTTCAGCCTGGTGCTAAAGTCGTTGCTTCTCGGAAATCGATTTTCAAACAATCAAACTCATTTAAAAAGCACACAATAACAACTTCAACCAAATTTTAAATAAATGTCCTAACCTAGACTCCTGCTTCTTAAGCCAGTACATGTTCATATGCTACCTTTACATTTCAGGGGCACCACATTTGAATCATTGCTTTTGTGGGAATAGAAAATGTATCCTGAAGAGAATGATCTTCCTAATGAAGTATATGTATGGTGAGTGTGATGTTCTTCACAAAGTATGTATACGGTGAGTGTGATGTTCTTCAGAAAGGTTGCATGGTAGGGACAGAGTGATGTTCTTCACAAGGGTCAGTATTTGGTGGTTGAGATGGAACTCAATATCTCGTATTATCTCGTCATATTTCCATCCATCTATCTATCCATTTATCCATCCATCAAGTAATCATCCTGCAGAGGGTGGCGGCTGTAAACTTTTCCAATTATGATATTATGAGTGGCACGGTGGCTCAGCAGAGGCAGTGTGGCCCCCGGGTTTGGGGTTCGAATCTGGCTCCCATGTGAGTGAAATTTGCATATTCTCCATTACTCCGTTACTATGGGTTCCCCCGGCAGTCCAAAAGCATGCAGTTAAGCGTGAAGTGCTTCTCTAAATTGCCCAGAGTGTGTCCTGTAACAGACTGACATCCTGTCCGGGGGGGTGGGGGCATCCCTGTGCTGGTTGGGACGGGCTCCAGGCCGGCCGTGATCCTGACCTGGATAAGCGTTTATAGAAAATGGGTGTAAGGCTGGATTATTACTTATATTATTAAAAACTGCAGGTGGTCTTTGCCCAAATTCCAAACTCTTCAGGGCATTATTGTTCATTTCCTGAGAAGGTACACCCCCCTCCCCCCACAGGGGTCTTTTTGGCACCATATGATGTTCAGAAACACACCAGACTTTCAGCTTGATATGGACCATTCTGAGTTTTCGCACGTAAACATTACTGCATCACTACCCCAGACATTCAACATGGATATACATCACTACAGCGCGCAGTGCCACATCAAGCTGGGGGTGGCAGCCTGGGGCCTGTGTGGTGGCGGGGGGATACAAATGGAGAGGACGGAAATGGCATATATGACAAAGTGTGACTGATATAACATTATTCATAAATTATTACCTTAACTGTGGCACGCGGCTGCAGTCAGTGTTCGTAACACAGTCGGCACGCAACATTTCATTATGCGAAATGTGTGGCGTTTGTTCGTTGGCCTTCATCAATTAATAAGACATTTTTCTGCGATTCCTGCAAAATTAGACATGCAGAGCCAGTCAATGGCAGACAAAATCTGGCTACTGACCGCTTCAGTTTTCCAGAAATCATTCAAATTCCCGTTGGCATAATTGTAACAGTTTAGCTTGATAAGATCAGAAACACACAAACTGAATAGGTGGAAGGCAATAGGATGGAATTAAAATAAAACCACCCCAAAACAGAAAGAAATGTAGCTACTCAATACATACAGAAGCAATACAATCATTTGTGTGTCATCGGTTAAAACTGATTATGTTTGTTCATTAGTGTAGCTTAGATGACGATCAGATCGTGTTTCATGACCAATTATTCCAGAATCACACATACTTTTTCTTACTACTATATATTAACATGGATTACAGGTAATTGATTGACCATGCTAACCCGTATACATTCAATGCACCTACCAGAGTAAATTAAATATTCATCTACCCATTTTCTGAATCTCCTTCTTTGCCACTGGAGCCTGACTGGGGACTCAGCGGATGGGTTGCAGTTCCATTGCAGACATAAATTAAATATACATTGTTACTAATTTATATCTTGAAATATCACATTTAAAATTTACATGTGATCATGATGAGCATAGTACCGCAAAACTGCGGATAAGCTATTCACAAGAGAGACAATAATGTTAAAAAAAGACACTGACCACAGTGATGCGCGTTATTACAATATCATCTGTTATAGCTACCAAGGGAGGACAAGCTCCATATTGATGCTTATCAATTTAGGATGGGATGTCATAAAAGTTCCTGTAGGTCTCATTGCCAGGTGTCCCAATACTTTTGTCCATATAGTGTATCACATTTAAAATATTCACGGCATCATAATAAGCATAGTAATGCAGTAATGTGGCTAAGATTAAATTAAGAATAGTTATCCACAAGAAAAAAAAAAAAGACAATGACGTTTAAAAAAAAACGCACTGACCATTGTAACGGGAGACCTTGGCCTGCGCAGAGCGTTTGCCTGAGATGCATTCCTGTGAGAACCCAAAGGCATACCGTAGGATGGGCTCTTAAAGGGGCAGCACTCATTGGCTAATGCAAATGTGTGAGCCTTATACAGTACCTGTTATAGAATGATAACTCCCCGAAGCTTCATCTACAGTCCAGTCAATGTTTGCCACCACCACCACACACCTCCTCTTTTTTTAATTCAGTCACTGCAGGATATAATAAGGAGCTCCTTGGACCAATCAGGGATGTGAGCTGCCATTTTTTCAATTATTTTATATTGTTTTGTTAAAATGCGCAACTGACGACTTACATGAAGTCTTCATGAAGTCACATTATTATGTTTATCCATAGTAAGCAGTTTTGCTGTTCAGATGATGGCTACCTTTTAACAGCGAAGCCCTCGCTCTCCTGAAAGCTTCATCAGACACTGCCAACAATCCTGAAGACCTAGTGGTGAGCTGTTCCCGCTTCCCTCAGCTCACCCCTCATCCCGTCTGTCGTTACGGACACATTGAGGGCTTTCTGCTCACTTCCTGGTACCTGCATTGCTTCCAGAAGATCAACAGACAGTCATTAACCTGGGAGGCATCTGGCACGTGACCAGGGGACAGCGTGTAGATCAGTGGGTTAGCACGCTCTGCCTGTGTTTGGAAGCTCTCTGGTTCAAATCCCAGCTTTGGCTGAGTGGTTTCACCACTGGCCTTTGAGCAAGGCCCTTAAACCCCCATTTGCTCCGGGGAGGGGTTGACCCTGCTTACACAAAAAAATGCATGTGGCTTTGGATAAAAGCATCTGCTAAATAAATAAAATGTACAAATGCATTACAGCTGCATGTGGAGCCAGTGAGCGGCATGCCCAGAGGACTGGATCCACAAGCTCACCTGCTTCTGGGAGCTATTCAGGAAACACAATGCCCCTACTCACTCTTTTATGGGATTTTCAAGGATTAAAAATACCCAGAAATGAACCTTTGAGGTGGCTTCCTTGGGAGGGGGGCTGCCCACCAAAATAGCTAGAAAATATATGTTACAGAAGCCATCAACTATTCCTCTTAGCTAGGTAGTCCGAGAGAAGAACAGCAGGGCTCCTTTGGGCATTTTGACTCTTTGGTAATGCGCCCGTATTGTGCTGAAGCACATGTTTTCTATTATGAGACAAATATAAAGTCAATCAGGAGACAACAGTTTTGGAACGTGATGTCACGCAAGTGAAGAAACATGACCCCCCGAGTACAAAATCTGCCACCTTCCAGTGCAATAATTACCTGTTGCTTTGTTGATGTTTCGGCCCAGGTTTGAACCCAAGGTGGGAACAGTTATTTCCTAGATGATTTACTGCAAACATGTATTCCTTTAATTACCTCAGCGGATGTTTCTCGAGCCATTAAAAAAATCAATATTTTGCTCCTAAGTATTTATGCAAATAATGGTTTTCCACTGTTTTTCCCTGACCAAGGTGCAGCTAATGAGACATGCAGGAGAGGTGCCATGCTAGGAGACTTAATCAAGGGAGTCTTCGTCTTGGTTTGGACTGGCATAATTAGCGTTACGAACATACGGTCTCGGATAAAAAAGTAATAGCTTTTGTTTATATACATTTTATCTTATCATTTAAAGAGAACACCCTGTCCATATTATACAGCCAAAAGCCTTTTAAGTTTTATCTATCAGCAAGGCGTTCTTTATTTAGCTGATACCTTTAGGATGGAGTCAAACGGTCTGTTCTGTCTTAGCTGGACTATAAGAAAGCTAAAAGTTTAAAAGTGTAATAACTAAGCAGATTAGGAAAGCAAGCCAAGCAATAAATAAATTGAGTGTTGCTTTAAAAAGTGCAAGGCATGGGTGACATCTCCCCACATCCTGCATCCTGTCACTGTTCATTAAAACGGACGCGTGCGATTGATACCTACGTGCTTAAGCTGGGTTTATACGGTAGCTACTTCCCAAGTGTAGAGGCACGAGCGGCTGCCGCGTGGATGAGAGGGCCGTTTGATTGGCCGCCAGCTTCCCCTGCGTTTGATTGGGCGCCAGTGCACCACCCGCCCGTTAGCGGAGCACATTCAGCACTTCTGGAAGACACTAAAATAATAAAGTGCCTAATTCTTGCAGAATGCAGAATAGCTATGTGCGCATTTTGAATTTTATCCCACATCTGACTATGGTCTAAACTTTAAAGCATTTACAGCCTGTGAAAATTCATCAGGTGTCAGAAGTTTTTTTGTGGAAAACAGTTGCATGTTTTTTATTATGTGCTTAATGGTTAACAAGCTACAGCACGTTATTATAATTCTTAAAATGATAACTGGCACCCTACAGTATGACTGATGTTAATTTCTCTTTGTATTTTATATAACTTAAATAAAGAAATTACAAATAATTATTATTATTAATAATAATAATAGTAACTAATTCTGGGGATACCGTTATTTATTTCTAAACATTTGAAAAAAATAAATCCCTGTCTTTTTCTTTAAGAATGAAAGGAATATGCAAAATTTCCATAGTAGGTAAATATAATAGTATAAGGTAAATTAAGTATTAAGTATTTTTTTATTTTTCATGCAAAATTAATGAATTTAGAAATAAAGTAAATAGTTGAAATGTATATTTTGTGCAAAATTGGGTACATTTGAAAATAAATAATGCTCTCTGCTGTAAACATCTAAGGTAAACGTATCAAGGAGACTATGACCGAGGTGAACACTACGCTTTACCTCTTTCAATTAACGTCAAATTTCTAAGGGGATAAATAGAGGGCGGATAATCGGGGACTCTGTCAATTTGTTTGCCCTTCGTTATCCTTCATTATTCTTTGCCGCTCCTTTGGATTAAATTTTCATTCGTAGACAGCGACACGAATCATCCATCTTTCGGCACGTGTGATCAGCTAGCGCCTCGCATCAGAAGACAGATCCCGTACTTTTAATTAAATTAAGAAGAAAAGGTGCACACTTAAAACTATCCTTTATAATTCACTTAATAATGATGCGCAGCAATTACAGTTTCCCATGGAAAATGTTGCCGTCCGTTATTATCTAATCACTCTTTCGACTTCCACCTCACAGAGCCTATAAACCGGCAAGTGCAGCTGTCGGCATAATGAAATTGAACTTGATTTAAGGCGATGCGAATATAATTTAATTCAGAGCAACATTAATTTGCTATTCAGTAAGGGAATGAGCCGGGCTAAAGGTGGCAACCGTGTGTTTACTGTGGACGGCAGGAGTTCCGCGAGGGCAAGGTCACATGACCACTGCCTTCCCCGATCGCCTGAGCAACACAAGTGTACTTTATTGGTCACTATCGTGTAATATAATAAAGTAGTTTTTGCAAAGGGCCCTCTAGATGTCCTGGAAACTGTCATGTAGTGATGTGGATTTTGCAAGTCAGTTCAATTTCAAAGTGTAGCTGTCTTTTAACATGTCCAGTAATTGATGGTCGTTTGAGAAACAGTTTAATTGTTTAGCAGACACCTTTATTTAAAAGGACAATTTGGCCCAAGGCCTGTTCAGGTTAACCACCTTGCCCAAGGGTATTAAGGCAGGTCCTAGGATTCAAGCCACTGACTCTGAGGTTGTGGATTTGGGGGCCTAGCTACATGCCACACAATCGTACACAATCCGATTGAGCCATTATCATACTTTGACAGGTATATTCTTCCCAGTATTAAAGGTCGCTGTCAAATGAACTTGACTCAATTCCTAAGAGCCAATGAACAAGAACATTAATAGAGCAAACAGAATTAGTACTTGTGAAGCACTCAGGCCTGCACTTTAATAACATACCCTAAGGTATTGCTTTATTCCTCCACAGCTATAGATGCCTGGGAAAGCATAATTCATAGCACTGTAACAGATTATTCATATCATTGTGTGATCATTTACTATGTTTATAGGACACATTTGAAGAAAAAAAAATCCATGGCACATTGAGCCAGAGCATTGATCTGGGGGAAAAATGTAGCTAATGACTGTTTATATTCTTTCTGGTTTTAAGTAATTTGCTATTAATATCTACCTAGAATGGTGCTGTGTGTTTAAAACACCAGTGCCATGTTAAATTCAGTTTTGTTTTTTTGCACTTGTTAAAAGTAAGAGCTCAAATAAAATAACTTTAACGCAATTTGAGCATCTTAAAGACGCACATTTTTATGTGAACGCATTCGCACTATCTAGTCACAGCCAAATCTAAATGACTTAAGCAGTGATCAGTGACCAAAAATGATCTGTGCATCGCTAGAGCATAGCTGTAGTACAGCTACTCACCGCATGACCTACCAAAAGTTACAGAAGCTTATACAATTTACCACGTAAGTCAGGAACGCCGGAGCGTGTCATTATCATATATATTACATTTCCATTTGCCCCGCGCCTCTCCCTCGGAGGGGCCGACGAATCACTTTGCTCCGCTTCCCACCTGGATCATGAGGGGGCCCTCTGGAGCCATCGCTAACCGCTAACCACTATCCGCTCCGACGCCACTGCCGACGGCGGGACCCGCTTCCTTCGAAAAAAATTAAAAACGGACGAAAGGCAAGAAATGTTCCCTGTCCCGAAGCCACATTCCAGCAAGAGGTCCTTTCCGTTGGACCGTGAACGCGAACATTTCGCACGTTTTCACTCATACCCATTTTCCTCATGCCTTTACGGTAAAAGGTGCAGGACTACGTGATGGCCAGTGGCATAAAACAGGGCGAACACAGGCTGCCCTTCAAACACACGATCAAGGACTTAAAATGGAATTGATAAACCAATACTCCCACCAAACGGGGATTCCATGAAAGTGGGGCTTCCTGTTATGTTGTGAGTTCAAGGACCAGGTTTGAATTTATGGGCATTTGCAAAGCAACTAAATTCCTCCTGTTGACTTATCTGCAAATTGCCAGCACTCACCTCCTGACCTGATGGGAAAGCTGTCTGTTTGCGACTCAACTCCGGAAGTCCTCCTGACCGACTGGGCAGCAAAACAGATTGAACAGACTTTCAGTGTACAATGACAGTCATGCCCATGAGATAAACATAATCAAAACATGAGATTTATGAGGTATTTCATGCATTTGTAAGTTACTAAACTTTTTGTGTGTCGTCTGCAGCTTTCGTAAAACTCCTACAAACTCCCGCTGTATACAAAATAATGTTCAATAACATTACAATAAAAACAAGTCAGAATTACCCTGTCCCTACAATGTGGTATGAGGGAGTCTTCCTAGTCTACTAACCTATCAAATATCACTGTAACCCCACCAGCACATTCACGTTCTGATGGGATGCATCTCACAAGCTATTCCTTCTTCCTCCTGCTGGGCCCTCCTGCCTCTTTGGGCCCCTTTCTGCACTTTCACAAATGATCCCCCCCCCACGAACAAAAGGTAAAAATTTACATGTTATAATTTGGAGGCGGCACATTTTCAGCACAAGTGGGACGCCGGTGGTCAAAAGGCGGGAAAGCGGCACGGGCAGAAATAACAGGAAATGCAGGTTGCGGCGATATTAAATTTGTCTACTTGTCACTTCAGGTTGTCTCCCGCCTGCGTTAAGCGGTAAACTTGCCTGGGATGCAAGGAAACTGAGGCAGCACAATAGCGCTAACTGATAAATTCTCCCTTTTAATAACCGCAGTGATCTTAATATATATTTATGAAGGCTTCGGCCTGCCAGGGCTTGCTTTTGAGGACAGCAGGTGGTCAGAGGATAAAGATATTGCCTGAATCCAAAGGTATTTTCAAAGGCTACTTAGCCACAGAGAATACTAGGGCTCATACGGATCCACAGGTGCCCCTCTAATCCCAGGGTGCGAGCATGTGCCAGGTGACGAAATGGAAATTAAGTTTTAGAATTCAGCTTCGGGGCTTTCAAGCTGACCCACTAGGGAAATGTTATCTCAGAACTGTTATGGCTGAAGGAAAAAGAAAACCTGCAATTGGCCACAGACGGGTTTAATGTCTGGGAAGTCTCAACGCTACACTCTACCATCCAGGCCAGATTCTCAAAAAAATCGAGAGACAAATTGCTCTTCCGGAACCTTCTAGAATCAGCATCTTGGAAGGTGTGTCAGACAGGGAAATTTCAGAATGGTCCTGTTCTACCAGGTGTATATCTAGTGAGTTTAGATCTCCACCTTAATTTTACTATAAGGAGGCACCCCCTTAAACACAGGAAACAAATCCACACCCCCAGCTACTTTGACAACTGACTTAGTGAAGTGAAGGTGATTAATTGTCATTGTTGACACACCACAATGAAATGTGTTAGGGCTGGACAATAATTCGATATCAATATATATCGCGACAGAATTTTTTTCAATAACGGTGATACGATGTTTAAGCACATTTCCGATATTTCGATATACATTTGAATAACGTATTTTC
>JAODKN010000134.1:3582732-3593405 GCA_026774425.1 Petrocephalus zakoni
ATTTCTTGTTTGTAAAGGCTAAATACAAATAAATCCTGAGGCTTTTTAATATTGTCCATATCGATATCGGAATTATACTGTATCGACCATAATTAAGAAATATATCGCAATATAATTTTTTGCCATATCGTCCAGCCCTAAAATGTGTCCTCTGCATTTAACCCATGTGACATCATGGCACAGCAGGGGACAGCTATGTGAGTACCTGGGGACTGCTCAGGGTACCTCTGCGGTACTTGCGGGTTGGAGACGCGAACCGGCAATCTTTCGATTACGCAGTTGTGTCCCTAGCCACTACACCACCTGCCTGCTCCTTAGAGAGTGATACTACCACAAAATATACAGAGATTTAAGATTTTGGACATATTGCTTCATGGACTTGAATCCTGCCTCTGCTGTGTGTGTGTGGAGTTTGCTTGTTCTCCCCAAGTCATTAGAATTTCCTCTCCAGGTCCAAACACATGCAGTTAGGCTAACTGGCATCTCTAATTGCTGTAATGTGTGGCTGAGTATGTGTGTGTCCTGTGATGGACTGTCCTCCTGTCCAGGCTGTCCCCAGCCCTGTGCTGCCCGGTAAAGGCTCCATGATCCAGACGGATCGGTTAGAAGACGGACGGACAGACTGACCACATCCTGAATTTTGACTAGCTTGTTCAAGGAGGATGAAAATAAACTTGACCATAGTATCCACCATGTTTTTATATAAATAAAAGATTTTAAAGATTAAAATTTTAACATGTTATTCAGTCCAATGTACTTCGCTCACCTTTCATTAAACATCAGCTCGCAAGAACACTGTACACTGTAGAGTTTGTATAACAAATTCGCAGAAGTCAATAAAATATTTGAGTCGAGGATTGAATCGGACAGGCTGTCTACAGTGAACATGTTAAAGAGTCCTACGAATTAACGTACCCAGCTGTGCCGGTAATGCAAAACATTATGGGGGGCGCTGTGAATGTGATTTATAATAATGCCATCAAGGTTATGATGGCTAAATTGTTTCTGTGGAGTAAGATTTACTATGAAATATTATGGAGTGGCAGATTACAAGCTAACGTTTAACGCTGTTTTCCATCACTGGCGCCATCTCTAGTCATGACGATTGCAGTGAAAAAGCCATTAAAGTTTTCTCATATTTTAATTAAGCAAATGCATGTTAATTATGAAATTAGTGTCTATCTTCGGTGTACTCGACCCTTTATGTATATTTTACGCTTCCGTTAATGATACAGGGAAGAGGAGGACAGAAAGGAGAGTTCCTCTTCTTCTTCTTTTTTTTTTTTTTTTAAAGAACTAGCATTTTTGAATAATTTATGTTACTTGCAGCGTTTTCCCCCTCAGCATCACGCCGCCACCTGATCTGGGTGCTACATTTATTAATCCGGTGTCTGCATGTCTCACAGACCTCGTCCAACCTCGCGTCTTTGAAGTATATGCTAATTCTTTCCTTCAGATGAACAAAAAGGCACGCGGTTGATTGCTCCAATACCAACATAATGTAAATCATTTTGGCAATCAAGCGTTCTTCTAAAATCAAGAACAACAGAAAAATGAGACGCTGAAAGAGTGAAATTTCATTGACCGCTTCTCAGGTCTCGTTTTAGGAGAATACATTTTGTACATTTCAGATTCTGTATTGATTTACTGGCTGATTACAAAGTCTAAAATGGGAATAAAGTATGGGACTCATTGACAATAAGAGAGATACCCTGAAGTGTCTGTGAAAGTATGACTTTTCAATCAACAATCATATTATTACAGGCCTTGCTGCTACGTATTAATACGGCACGGTTGTGTGCCTAAACCATTCAAAAATTCTGTGGTTCTGTTGTTGTGGTCAGCTGAAAAGGATAAAAAGTAGACGGATCATTACAGTAGCTGTTTATCTATTGAAAAGTGAAAAAAAATGGTAAGAAGTTGAATCAGACGGAAGCAAACTGGAGACTTAAGCCTTTGACTTATATTGTGCCAAAATTATAATCACCACAGAGGAAGTGGTGAAAGAGAATGTTCACTATGTTTTATTTTACTTTAGATTTATGTTGTGTGGCAGAATAATCAGTGAGACCTGCTTTAATGAGAGATACTGCTGGTTCTTTTATTGCTCTAGACTTTCAGGACCTTAATCTTGATAAAATAAACAAATAAACATATATATAAATTATTTCCCCAGTGCATTCAATGGGGTATATTTCATTACAGGTCCACATCTCCCACGTGCTTTCTGGGAGAGCAACAACTTACTGATGACGGGCAAATTCATTACAGAAAGTCATAGAAGGCCTGGGACACCGATTCTGCCAGAATTACCCTCTGCATTCTGCTGCACCTGCGCTTCTGTCTATCATTTATACAATCCATCTATTTTCAATAAGAACATCCAGTCTCGGCCTGAAAGCACATAGAGCCCAAGAGAGAGCGGCGATCCGAAGCGGGCATCACCTAAATAATGTTGCAGAAAAAAAAAAATTATAATATATATATTACATGCTATATATTTATGTATTATAAGTCAGCCGGAAATAAATATGGGTCTATAATTATCTTTTTTGCCATTCTGTATGAAACATGAGGTGACTTCAAAAACCATTCTTTATGCAAAGTCATAAATTCCAACAGAAATCACAGAAAATAAATGCATGCCTCATCCTGCGAGGGATTTTTACAATGCTGTAAATAGCTAAAAATACAATAAGCATAATAATAATAAAATGAAGGGCTGTAACAAAATTCAGTAGCAAGTGTCACGAAGTGAAAAGCAAGCACCTGGAAAAAAAAAGCAGTAAAACTTAAGTTTCAGAGGAGAAAAATGTAAAGAGATGCAGCAAAAAGGCCACTCGGGGGATGGAAGAAAACCTCAGGTCATATGCAGCCAACTGTGCATGGGCTTAGTTAGTGAATCTCGCATGCATGCAGTTTACATGCAGACGCGAGCGGGAGGAGCGCACAGCCTAACCAACGGGCATCATTAATGGCGGGTGCTCTCTCACGCGCTCGCTCCCGGCAGCCGCACCTCTTATTTTTGGCAAGGCTGAGCCTCCACTCCGGGCTCAGAGCCTTTTTTTTCGGGAGCCCTCGTCTTGCTCCGTGACAGGCCCGCTTTGGCGCAAACTGACACGTGTCACAGGTATGTCCTCATGGCTGCAGATCATACACACGGGAATACGTTAGACAGCCCAACACATGTTCGTCTTGTAAGGGGCTTACATGTGTGCGAGGAAGCCACCGTGCAGAGCTGCCGTGTCCTATATATTTTTTAAGTAGTTTGTTTTCTTTTTGTTTTGTTTTTTTTTTAGCTGTGACATACAGGGCATCTAAAATAAATTTGATCACACCACTTCCCTCAAGTTGGGGTAAATAAAAAAATACAGAATGTAACTCTGGAAAAGAAATCTCTATAAAATAGCTAAAAAAACATCCAGTGGCTTAAGGCAATATGTTTAAATAATGAGCTCATTCTTTGTGAGAACTACAAACCTTGCCAGTAATGCCTTTTTTATGTCAGGTTCCGGTGGTCTCATGCAAGCCTCTTTACAGCTGGGGAGGTGATAACTGGGAAACGGAATGTAGCAACCCCCCGGCACTGAATTCCTATTCTGAAGACTGTGTCTCAGGTTCCCGGGACGCCAAGAGTCTCTGCACAGCCAGGATATGGGGTTGGTGGCTACTTCAATTAAGGTTACTGATGGCACCGGGCCACCGTGCCTACCTACAACCCGTGACATGGTACAGGTCCAGTTTCACACTACACTTGGAAGCTAATGGGACGATACTTATTTAAACAGTATTCTAAGGTGTTGTGGCCTAAAAACAGCACAATGAAGTGGATGCTGTTTTCCTAACACATCTGTCCAGAATCATCGCTGGTCATGCTACTTTCCTTGAGATGCACACACGCTGTGTGACGACTTTTTGGCAAGAAGCCAAGCAGAGTTTCAGAAAAATGGGATGACCCACACTGCGTGTATTTCCATTGTACTTTATCTCACTGGCACAAGCCCCATGCTTCCACTACGGCTACAGTGTGCTGCTTCATAAAGTGACTATTTCTCCCGTTGCATTTCCAGTATTTGCCCTAGCTGTTAGCTACCAGCCCTCCTCCCTGAGGAGCATCCCTCACAGAGACCACAAGCAGGGTGACGGGACGAGCAAACTTAGGAGTGAGGACATTACAGTAGTTGGTAGATTGTATATAGCTTTGGATAATTCTATCAAGAAAGTAGGGAGAGACAGGCCCTGGAGCAGGGGGATTTAGGGCCTCACACAATGACCTAATGATGACATCACTCCCCCAAACATGGGATTTGAACCAATAACCTTCTGATCACAAGCACTGTATCTTAGGGTTATTTAGAGTACAACACCCTAACCCAATGAGCCATAAACCCTCCTCAAATGCTACCAAGACACACCTCAGTTCGGATCTAAAATGCATTTTCTGAATACGATTACTTTAAGAAGGAGAAGTGAGTCGAACGAGGGTAAAGATCACGCATGAATGCACTCTGGCCAACTCAATGCACTCTTGCCAGGGAATTCAATCCTGCTGAAAGGACAGTTACAGAGTTGTGAGGAAGCCACTCAGCCACACCTTGGTTAGTTTATCTAAGAACTGACATTGTCCTAAAATGTCAGGAACCCCACGGCCTCCAGCACCTCTCTGAATGTCTTTCTACTCCTCGGCGGGTCGGGTACCTGGGGGAAGCCGCGTTCAATAAAGCCCTAATTGTATTTGCAGAAACACTGCTTCCCAAAATGGAATAGAGCAAATACTAGCAATGAGCCCATCCTGCACACTGGCCAAGGCTGACTTCTTCATGCGTGGGCAATGTCGCTTGCGCTATGGGTGTATACTAGCAATATCACAATTTCACTGTATGTTGTAGCAGCTATAACTACGTGACAAATAAAGAATGTTGAATCTATATCACGCCACATAGCGCAAGTTATAGGAAGCAAAATCCTATTACAATTTTTCTTTATGTACTTGGGTTTAATTACTTAGACTCATGTTTCAAGTACTTTTTAAAAGTAATTAAATATCACCAAATTTATCTCAGTGCAAGGGTATACATTTTGGTACGGGGGGGGCTATGCCCCGTGATAGCATGCATGGCCCCCCTTGTAGCCCCCCTATGTACGTGCTACTTGAGTCTGAAATAAATGTATTAGAATTACTACTATTATTATTACTTACCTATATATATGTGGGCTAAAGTTTTGTGCGGTGGGAACAGGCGAAACACAAACATAAGTATATTTTCTTGACGGACTCTTAGCACGGGTGCGCTGGGTGGTTGAATTGCTTCATTTGGTGAAAAGGAAAGTTAACTACAGGAAAAAAAAATATGCTTGTAGAAGCAAGATCTCTAAACAAGAAATCAGAGTCAGTTATATATTTATAAAAACTGTAAAATGTCAAAATTGTCTTTTGCTTCAAATGCCCCCCCTAACAGATCAACTGGCCTCAGTCTGGCACCCAAGGTTGAAATGGTCTAGAACCCCCACAGTTTGGGTACAGACAGTAGGAAAATGTCCCTACCAATACTGTGGGAGTGCAGTGTGTGTTTGGGGGAGCACAGGGTTCGGGCTGATTTGGTCCCTACACTCTTGATGCAATGTAAATATTGTTACTTACTTAATATTGACAGCATTTACTCGGATGTGCCACTCAGAAAAGGACTAGTATTTTTGAATATGTTTTCAGTAAATTTCCTTTTTAATGTTTAGAATTTTAATGAGTTTTGTATTTAAAACCAACTCTAAACTGCTGTAACATTCATTTTAAGAAGCTTAATACCAAATTACCTTCACATGCATTGTAAAATAATATAATTTCTACTACTCATTCAAAAGTAAAATGATCTCAAATTACCTATACACTTCTCAAGGATCCTCACTAATAGGTTTAACTTAATTGTATCCATTTTTTTCCTTTATACTTTTGTATCTACGGAAAGTTATGCATGCAAATAAAATATCAGTTCGGCTCTGAAACCCTTCCACTCATGGTGATATTAATAATACACACATCTGAGTATGGCAGCCGACTTTGCATTATACCAAGATTTTGTGAGGCTGTCACTATAATTTGCCCAATAAATAACATTTAAAGCTTGATTGATTGATTTACATGAGACAGAAAGCTGTACCCATAAAACTAATGGCAATGGGTTGAGCATGAATATTGTGAACGTCAATTAAAAATTATATTTTGTATTGTCTCACCTTTAAGCGTTGATCTCTGCTTTAAAGTTAACTTAAAGTAGGCTTATCACTGACAGCCAAGTGCTGCAGCTTCTGAAATGTTTACCAGTACAGGCACAAATGCACTTCATGAATATAGATGCATGCCAGATTTCTCTAATCATTCCTTTGACCTTTACATTAAAAAGTCTGAAATCTCTGTTAACGGCATGTATAGCCGAAAATTTAATGCTACGCAATGAAGCTGCAGATCCAATAGCACTTAACCATCAAAACCTGGTCAAGGTCATCATGTGAAGAGCTGAAATGTAATCCATGAATCTTTAACATGGCATAAAAAGTATGGAATCCATTTACATTTATAGTCACATCTGATTTATATTTATAATGTAAGGAAATCTCATGGCTACTTTTCACCGAGCAATACATGATGCTTGAGCACAACTTTTTCTGGTGAAACAATTAAATTTGACACATAAAATAGCCAGTATATCTCAAAATACTAAAAAATATCTTGCAAGACAGACCGACATATCTAGTATATTTGATAATGCGCACAGAATTTCTGTGTTCTTAAATGAACATGCAACTCAACACAAATATAAGAGAAACTTAGTTTGTGTCACATTAGTTCATAAAGCCAATACTTGCACATATTAAATTTTTTCTCATGGTTTAAATATTCCCTCCATGTGAATGACGGTTACTTCACTCCTATCTTTTTAGAAACGGACCCTTTGAGGCATGGTCTTTCCCCCAAAGTAAGGGTGGGAAGGTATTTTTTCTCTTCTTGCACCTGCAATAAATAAAGCGGTGACTCATGGTTAAGGGTGTAAACAATTCGTTTACAGTGTTGGCAATGATGGCTTCGCAATTTAAAAACACAAGCAATGGTCAGACACAGGAGGGATAGTGAGGTAGTTGATGTGGAATCTGTGGAGCAGGTGACTGAAAGGGGACCAGGGCCAGAGAGTTTACAAGGCAGAAACCCATTGAGGTCACCATGCTAAAGTACTCTATGGTTTTAAATGGCTGGGGTGACAATGAAAACACAGCTGTCCCAGCTCAGAAGAGTAACGGCCAGTGTCCCACGCTGCATGCAGGAGGGGGGAAAACAGCTGATGTTAATCCTTTTCACGAAATAAAAATCCTGCAGCAGTCTGCCTACACAAACACATTTTACACCAGCAGCTGCTGGCCATGAATTATGCTGCCATTGCTTAGCAGAGCATTACAAAAGATAAAAAGTGCACAGCCTTGGTTTGTTCACAAATGCAAACACCGGTTTTCTGAAGCTAGTGCAGATGTGAGTGTGTTAAAAATGGACAGATCGGATGTGGATGTGTTGAGAAGAGTCAGAGAAGATGTCAACGTGTTAAGAACAGGCAGAGAGCATGTCAGCATGTTAAGAACAGACAGAGAAGATGTGAGCATGTTATCAAGTAGAGAGGATGTGAGCATGTTAAGAACAGGCAGAGGATGCGAGCGTGTTAAGAGCAGGCAGAGAGGATGTGAGCATGTTAAGAACAGGCAGAGAGCATGTCAGCATGTTAAAAGCAGGCAGAGGATGCGAGCGTGTTAAGAGCAGGCAGAGAGGATGTGAGCATTTTAAGAACAGGCAGAGAGCATGTCAGCATGTTAAAAGCAGGCAGAGGATGTGAGCATGTTAAGAAGAGGCAGAGTGGATGAGAGCGAGTTAAGAACAGGCAGTGAGGATGTGAACGTGTTAAGAACAGGCAGAGAGGATGTGAACGTGTTAAGAACAGGCAGAGAGAATGTGAACGTGTTAAGAACAGATAGAGAGAATGTGAGCGTGTTAAGAACAGGCAGAGAGGATGTGAACGTGTTAAGAACAGATAGAGAGAATGTGAGCATGTTAAGAACAGGCAGAGAGGATGTGAGCATGTTAAGAACAGGCAGAGAGGATGTGAGCATGTTAAGAACAGGCAGAGAGGATGTGAGCGTGTTAAGAACAGGCAGAGAGGATGTGAGTGTGTTAAGAACGGACAGAGAGAATGTGAACAGCTTAGCTATAACTTATTACAGTATTCTTATATTACATTCTTACAATGAAAGTACTTGTGCGGACAATGAGATGCAAATATATTTCTACAAAGAACACTTGCTGGCATAAGTAGAGTACAGTGACTCATTCTGTGTTTCACATTATGAGTTTTAAGCTCCTTATTCATCCAGACAGGTTTAGTGCGCGGCAGCCTTCAGCATCACTGACAGCCACTTCTTACTCCCCCATCTGAGCCAAAAAAACCCCCGTCTAGGTGGTCTCATGTACAGAAAGGCACTGTTTTCAGTGTTACTCAAATTAAACCCCGTGGTCTACAAACTCCTGACTCCGACTAAAAGTTACTCAAAGTCTATTATAAATGTGTCTGTTTCTGAGGGGGTGGAGGCTAGATTTCGGCAGAGGTTAGATCAGTCCTTCCCACCTGATCCTTCTTTACACAAGTGTGTGCTTCACACACACCCCCACCCTGGTGCTTTAGTCTATCTTTGAGGATTTTTATTTTTCTACTCGCGCATCCTCGCCTCCCCGTTCGTCCCGAAAAGGGGACAAATCCCAAAAACAGAGCTTGCCTCCTCCTTCCCAATTTCCACTCTCACATGGTTCTCCTCTCCAGCTGAGGCGACACTCCCACTTTAATAAGAGGCTGTCTGGCCACCCCCCCCCGATATATGTTATTGCCAGTGCTGCTTTACCATCCCACCCTTCCACACACGCAGCAGTCTGAAACCTTAATACTAGGTTAGCAGCCATAGCTGTCTGTCTGGAGATACTTCAGCACAGACAATGGGGACATTGGGAGAGCTGCGGCAGGTTCATTGTTCTAGAGACCCACTCAAAAAGTCACTTTTGCCCCCTCCCCACCCCCTTCAGATGGTTCAGGGACTAAATAAATAGCTAGCAAGTAGTGGTGGAAGATTGCAGCTAGTTAGCTGGTTAGCAGAACATACGGCTTCAGCAGCTCCTAAATAAGGAAGGCATTTGTTTAATAACTGGTGTGGTGACTGTTTGTGGCCAACAGGGGCCAAGCTCAGGGGCACGCAAATGCCACCACTGTGAAGGAACACGCTTGGTTCAAGACCTAGGTAGTCGGGCATAGCGCGCGTCAATGGGTTAGGATGACAGGTGCCTGTGATCGGAGGGTACCAGGTTCAAATCCTGTGCCTGACAGAGTGATTTCATCGTGGGTCCCCTGAGCAAGGCCCTCCAACCTCTAAGGGCTCCAGGGACTGGCAGACCCTACTTCCTCTATTCTATTTAGCTTAAAGGAGTCTACTGAATAAACACGACGTAGATGGAAGGTGCCCCATGCTACCTAAGCATTAGATTGATGCACCTTGTGATATGAAATTGACACCATCATCCTACCAGCCAAACTCTCCTGTCTGGATCGTGTTTAAGGTAAAGTAGTAAAAATAGTATAGTAGTATAAATAAAAAAAAAGGTAAAGTATGAATACAGGCTTATGATACATTAACAAAACAAGAACTGACCTGGCACAGACCATAATGAACATTTGTGCACACCAACACATTTATGAGTGCCCGAAACGTGGAAACGCACTCATGGTGGCACAGCAGACAGGTTGCGCATGTGAGAAGATGACTTCCCCATACAGCAGCCACATAACTGGCCTCCAGTATCACTGCTCCGGTCCAGGGAAGACACATAACCTGCAGGACATTACAGGTCTCAGCTGGACTGAGAAGGCCTGGATATACCTCCGGATTGGAATCCGGACCATTCAACTCAGCCCAATTCCCCGTACAGAAATTCTTTTCTTACCTACCCATCTTGTTCTGTGTAGTGGGTCAGAGTAAGATTGGCAGCCACCAGCAGCAGCACTCATGGAGCTGGGGGATAAGGGTCTTGCTCAAGGGCCCACATATGTGACTATTCTGTTGAGGCCAGGCTCAAACCAGAGAACTTCACACACAGGCGCAGAGGCTTAACTCACTGAGCCATACGCTGACGTACTCCAATGAGTATCAATGGGTATTTATATTACGATTCATATAAACAAACTCCCTTTTTTAAGGAACCATCATTTTTGCACTGAATAAACATAATAAATTCGGAAGGAGTCCAGGTCACTTTTTAAAGGTGTTTATTTTGTGATAATGTATTTTCAACATGACCCTGTGTTGGATTAGCAGATGGATGATGGCTCGATGGATGGATGGGTGTTTCAAGCAATTTTTTAATACACAAATTATTAAAATGTTTTTCAATTTGCTGATAAACTGTACACTGTATACACTTAAGGTGTGGACAGCAACCTGGATGATTCAAAAATGATTACATACTTTGCTGAATTCATCTACCCCTCCGACACGTGTGTAATTATCTTTTGGCCACGACAAATCTGCAGGCGGGGGGGGGGGGGGGGGGGGGGGGGGGGGGGGGGGGGGGGGGGGGGGGGGGGGGGGGGGGGGGGGGG
>JAODKN010000134.1:3594615-3619789 GCA_026774425.1 Petrocephalus zakoni
TCCAAAAATTTTTTGGTTTTTTTGTTTTTTTTTTTTTTTTTTTGTTTTTCGTTCCTTTGGCCCCCCCTTGGGGGGGGGGGGGGGGGGGGGGGGGGGGGGCCCGGGGGTAGGTGTTGGCATCACCGTATCCGTGGACACAAGGCGTCAATGGAGACGTCAGTCACCTCTTGCCTGGAGCATTATGGCTATCA
The DNA here is from genome assembly GCA_026774425.1 of Petrocephalus zakoni. NCBI lineage: Eukaryota > Metazoa > Chordata > Actinopteri > Osteoglossiformes > Mormyridae > Petrocephalus > Petrocephalus zakoni. Next base: position 3,594,807 of record JAODKN010000134.1, read on the forward strand.
CCATGCCCTAAATCTCAGCACAATACTCTGATTTTCTGTAACATAGCACTGCATGCTGTTCCGATGCGGTGAATATGACACGTGCAATTTAACATTTCAGTTACGTACCAGAAAAGTACAAAAAATTACATTTTTTTATGTAGGACTATATTTTTATTGTCACCGTTGTTAAGATAATTCAACAGATTCCACAGAGAAGAGACGAGGTTGCACTGAGATTTATCAGGAACCGCCCGACAGGTTTGTGCTGAACTATTCCTGTATTTTATGAAATACAAAATGTTGCGGAATTTCTGATGGGATCAAAAGCCCAGACAAGGCTTTGGTATGAGATCCCAGCATTTTTTAAGATGATTCCCCGCGGCTCCATCACCCCTTCAGATCTTTATGCATTCCCCTCGTTTCAGGTTGTGCTATGAAATCTGTTTGGGGTGAGGAAACAGCAGCGGATTTGATGCATTATATTGAATTCATGCGACAGTCGTTAGTGCACACATCTATAATCCACAGCTATCTGCTACCTGCCTTGTATGTCATAGGCTGTCATTGTAATTCTGACCATACACCTGCCCTAAATCAGTGGCTCAAGTAAACCCTGATCGTTCCTGAGAATTTGAAAAGAAATGGGACATGCCACTGCACAGGGTAATGTCAGGTACAGGCTTGGGCAGATCACATCTAAGCAATTCTACATTCTTCGTTCCTCTTTAGACCATGTATCATGGAAGAGTAACTTCCATGAAGAGAGTCCATCGGTGGCCATGGCATGAGGCGGGGGACACCCTGGATGGGCTGCCAATCTATCACAGGGCTGGGGGACACCATAGACAGGATGCCAGTCCATCACAGGGCACACATTCACACACTACAGACAGGTCAGAAAAGGCTATTAGTTGAAATCTTTTTATTTGGGCTATGGAATTATCTTAACTGACTGAAATGTCTGCCTTAATACTATTATTATTATTGTTATTATGTTGGAGGATTCTGGGGGTACCTGGAGGAAACTCCGCTCCACATGGGGAAACCATGGCAACTGCACACACACGTATGGAGGCAGGACTTGCTGGAGGTGCGAGAAAACTTTACTCCCTACTGGGCCACTGTGCCACACATGTGAATATCAACATGAGACAAGGGCATTCTGATTTGTCCTGTGGCCCCATAATTAAAGAGCTGGAATGGTATGTTTTTGGTATGTATTATGGATACCTTAGATATATAGGCTACTACACTCCAGATTATTTATTATTTTTTCATTACTTTGCCTTTGGCTACGCAAAGGACTAGAGACATTCGGTATGCTAAGGAGTATTGATAATTCTGGACCACACAGCTGTCAATGTACCAAAACCTTTAGGCAGTATAAATTCAGCAGGGGGAAGCTGGTGTGTATATATCCCAGCAGAAATAAGTTCAAACTCATGCTAGTGGGCTTTTCATCAGGGTTTTTTTTCTTCTTTTTTTAAACAGCAAGCCCCACTTTTGCAAGCTGCCGGCACGTAAAAGTTTATGGTCCTCTTCAGATAGATGTGCATCATGGGAGGCTGACCAGTCGTACCAAGGTGAGCTAACACAGCAGAACATCGCAGAACGCCACAGAATGTCAAACTCCTTAGCTTGCAGGCTGACAAGCCAACATTTTTTGTGATATATAGAGAGAACACACTTGTTCGAGAGTTGTGGTCATACTATGGCTACATCCAAGAGCATTTCAGCTTCTCCGCAAAGAATCACATCATAGTCATAAAATTATCAATGGTGGACACAGACCAAGAGGTCACATGAGTACACAGGGTCATGTGACGGCCAACGGACCAATAGGTCACATGAGTACACAGGGTCATGTGACGGCCAGTGCTTTCTCATCATGAGCCCTCTTTTTACATCGGCCGCCTTAATCACATTTGTCTTACATTTTGAGACTAAAAAGGCTTTATGATTTTAAAGACATTTTATCGTCTACAGAAAATCTGCAGATGTTTTCTAAATTTCAGCCAGTCTGCTTTAGAAATATGTCTTCAGAAGGCCGACACCACCAGATCTTGCTGTATGAATAACGGCATAAAAATATTACCTAATCATTTGACTACAAACAGATAAAAACTGAAAACATGTGTCCGTCTTGCGGGTTTGCGTGCAATTCAGCAAATGCATCTATATCGTTGCCTTTCCTATTCAGCATTTCGGCTGGGGAAACATTTTCAGACAGAGCCATGAACCACATACTCTAAAGGCCTTTTTTTCTATTTCAATCAACTATCCATGTCTGTGTGCTGATGTGTGCCATTGGTGATTAAGCATGTTTTTCTGCCGGGGCTTTGAACTTGAATAAGGAGTCATTGGCGATGCACGTGTTCACGCATGTATTGATGACATTCATTTGTCTCTGACAGAAGAAATTAGGAGTCAAAGATTAGAAGTCAAATGAAATAATAAATTGCTATCGGTTCAGTGGTTACATCCAAAAGCAAAGTGTACATAAAAAAAACTAAACGATCACAGCCGAGGAACAGCCAAATGAAAATTAAAGGTGGGGGGTGGGGGGGAGACACAATCCTGAAAATACCTTTTTTCTCCTCTCTGCACTGGTGTGATTCCTTTCTCGAGAATGCCGTGAAGAGGCTGTGAAATGTTGCTTTCGGTTTCTGCCACTGCTGAGTTTCGTTCACACCTTATCGTACGATTTGGAACTGAATCAATATTACTACAAGCAGACTGAGAAAACTGAACCATGGAAGATTACAGTACAAATGCACATGAATGCTTCCTTGCCTAGATTAATGCACAGTAACAGATAGCAGCAACAGAGTCTGACATAATCCCGATTCTCCATATCCAAAGAGAATCATTTAAATTTATTTTATTTCACAGACGCGTTCCATAGCGAGTACAAGTGAGGCTAACGGCACATTACAAGCATACTGCCAACAAAGAGTCGACTAGGCATAACTGCAGCTAGGCTGAGCTTCCAATGAACGCCCAGCTACAAGGGTAAGCAGTATTGGAGCAGGAGCTACACAGCATCTTCTAAACAAAGCAAGAAACTAATTAGAAAGCTATACAAATCAGCAGAACGGGCACCATTAAGAGCATTCAGGGAACATGGAGTGCGATCGCAGCTAGTAACTGTTTTTTGTTTATGCTGTAGGTAAGTGCAACTGAGCTGGGTCCTACAGCAGGATCATCCAGATGGATTCTGGGAAATCCGTGGGAAGACAGAGTTCCCAAAGGTCAGTTGCGAAATGTGTGCCAATGTGATACCCAGTGCCTAGACTAAAAATGCCTCTTACGATGTGTCCTGTATTACAGCACGGATTATCAGAGTGAAGACTTCTGGGTGTCGACTTAACGCACGAACATGGCTTGAAAACACACATTTTTATCTTACAAAATATATTTCTATATATGTCTCTTTGCAGGATTTCATCAGTTTAATACACTGCATGCCCAATATAAATGAACTGCTTCCCATCATGCCTCAGATTGGGGATAGAATTATTAAGACTGATGGTGAAGTGTCCTTCGATTTCCTGTTTTGCTTCCTCTGGGATTCACGCGTGTGTGTGTGTGTGTGTGTATGTATATGTCATTTTCTCGGTAAGTTCTCCGCTATGTGAGACTCTGTTATTGATTATACGGCGCCCTCCGAAACATATGTGCTTTATTTTCCTAGACATTTCCGTGAGGTTCCGCCATCCACTTGTAAGAAATTGATATGGATTTTACAGGAATACTTGCATTATCTGTAACGGCTTATAGTCCCATTCATTACCATACGCACCTTATTCTGTTAGATGGCCACATCTGTTATCTGTCGAAGGCGAGTGAATAATAAACAAAAAGAAAGCTTTTGAAAATATTTCTCAAAGTGAACTGTAGAAACTGCTATAGCTGGGAGAAAAAAGAAAATCAAGCTCGCTTTTACATATTTATAACACGATTTAGGCTTATTATGGATTTGTGTCTCACTTCAGCAGTTTACTCAGATCTCAATCTGTGATCAGCAAGAAAAGTCTCACTGTTAATAACAAGTTTGAATGTACACAAACAACTCATAGCCACATCCATTTAATCAATTGAATGTTTGCAGTCCTCAGCATCTTCTAATTAAAACCTGATCTCCCAGTTACAATGTACACAGAGCATAGCAATCAAAGGTGGTCTTGCTTGCTCTAGCTTTAGAATTGATCACAATAAACAAAATGTGTCATTACGGTAACTTCAATATACCACTCTGCGGATGGAGAGAGATTTAAAAACAACCATACAATAACAACATTTGAAATCCATTTTTCATGAGTCCAGTTAAATTACTCATATGCATGTTTCATTTTGAGAACAAATCAAACAACTACTACACGCTCCACAGTACAAGGCCAGTTCTTCAGCTACCCCCAAACGCACGTCACAACCTGATTTCATTATGCAAGGCGATACATATTCCAATTTCATTACTTTGCTATAGAATAGAGGAAGGACCCAGGACGGCTAAAATTTGAATAAACCATGTTAGCAGGCCAAACTCTGCCATTGCCCAGGTACAAATCAAATAAGCATCCAAGAGGTGACACATTCAGTATGAACAACGCCATGCAAAAACTGTGCCAATTACTCTCTCGCTGCATGTCCTGAGTGTAGATACGAAGAAAAACTGTCTGGCCGCCATCCCTGAACAAGGACAATCTTATTCATGCTCAAATCCATTTGTTCCATTCAAAATTCAATATCTGCACTGTCAGTAATTTTATTTTAGAAAATTCTGCAGGAAGAAACAGCTTCTGGGCCCTGTTACTTTCCATTATTGTCTTGCGTGTTTATTTGCTCAGTTGGCTATGGGACGACTCTGTACGCCATCGTGGGTGACTGAATTTATTCTGGATACCAAGGGAGGCTATTCTGTTGATTTTTTGCACAGAATCTGAATTTCATGGCTACATTGTAAAGCTTTGTTGGATAACTTCAAATTGACGACAAACCCCTCTTGCATATAAGGATTTTTTTTTTACATTTGGCTCCGCTTTTTCAAAAGTAACACTTAAGATGTTTGTCAAAAATGTGTCGATACGCTTGACTCAATAGTTTGACTCACACACAACAGGCTTTGTTAACAAAGCTGCAGGTAATAACAGCTTCGGATCAAATGTACTTAATTCGAGCTAAAATAAGATCAATAGCATTGGACAGAAACAGGAAGGGCTGCTACTTTGCTCTCAGAAATCAAAGAAGTGAAAGTACTAAATCCTGAAGGTATTCTTTGAAAAGGGGTATTCATGAATATCTTGTAAAAAAAAAAAAAAAAAACAAGTCTATTCTGGCTACATATTAAAGCTGGCTGGCTGCTAGCTGAAGCCAAAAACATTTATTAACGTCAGTGATTAAACGTTTCTGGATATAGTACCTTTATTGGGACGTATCCCATATTGCCAAATCATATATAATAACCATGTCTGGATTACAAAGCACAAATTAATTAAATTCCCTGTAGATGGCAAGGGCTATGTTTATTTTCAAAACACTATTTGGCGCCAGTGTTTCTGCTAGAATTTCCCTTAGCCATAAGAAGGAAAAGTAATGCACAGAAAAAAAGTAAAACTGCGATAGCGTTTGGCGTGTTTGAATACACCTTGTGTGGATACCTGGTTGGTATATCGCCTCTTGAAAGTCATTCTATGTATACGATGGCACTTTGCAAGGAAAATATTTACATGCCTAGGCCCAATATCGTAAGTGCGCCAAAACAATAGGTACAAATTAATGCACTGCGTCTCCCTTCTCATGGTTAATGTCACATTATAACCATTTATAACACCATAGGAAAAACTGCTCTAGTAAAGCTGGCAAGACGGTAAGACAATTAATTGGTTAATCTTTGTCATTTTGAACATCAGGTTCCTAATTTATAATTTAAACGTTTCATTATGATAATCAATGATGAGCTGGCTGCAGTTAACATCACCTGTGGTACCAAAGAGGGCAGTTCCTATCATCATTACCGAATACAATCAAACTCATTCCCCCAAAGCTTGCGGCAAAGTAGTTTGCAGGAATGGTGGCTCCTCTTTAGCCAGAACACCATAGTTTGCATGCAACTGCATAATTATGGACTATGTACATCTGCAATACTTCATACGGATGTGGCCTAAATTCACAACACCTTATTATTACATACAGTATATTGTGAGAGATATCAGGGACTGATATCCCACAGATGATACAGATAATAGCAAAGGTGAAGGGGAGAAAATAGCTGCGATTAGTCCACAGATTGATATCAGAGCAATATGAATGGATAGCGCTGGTTTAAGGTATGTGGTTCATAAAGAATGGGGAATTTTGTAGGCCCAAAGGGGAAGCTGTTGGCCATGGCAGGGTGCGGGGGCTCGCCTCTCAACATCCACATTAATCCTGCTGCTCCTGATAAAATTTTCATATTATCTTGGTCATTATTTAGTACAAATACTAATGATACTAGCGCTACTACTAATATTAATACGCGATAAATACATGATAATTCTGACACCCGGGGGCTGGTGTATGGCTCAGAGGGTCAGGGCCTTGGGTCCGCAGGATGATTCCTCTGCTGGACCACTGAGCCCAGGTCTTAATCCCCAAATGCTCCAGGAACTGTCTGACCCAGCCTTTTCAAAAACATACGTTGCTCTGGATAAAAGCTTCTGCTAAATAAATGTTCATGATGTTTTTGCCAGTAATTTTCTATAGGTATATTTTAGTAGCTTTGTGTACATACTGTAAGTACTCCAAATCAACTAAGGCATGTTTGCTTTGGAGACGGATTAATTTATGCCCATGACAGTGCACTCTCCTACGGTATGTGTGCTTCAGCTAATTAGTTCATCAAGGCCGGGTGTCACATCCGACAAGCGGGGGCCGTCGGACTGGACCAACGCTACGCTAAAGGGGTTTCTAGTGGGGGCGATAGCTCAGCTGACATCATAACAGCACCAGACGCGCAGTCATGGTTCAGGTGCTCAAAGTTGGTCTTACTCCTATTTGGGAAGAACAAACCCAGGCTTTTCTATTCCACCTCTATTGCTGGCACCCCACACGGCTCACTGCAAAATTAAATCTGGATCTGCTTGGAAGACAGCTCCGAACAGAGATCCATAAATTCATGAATAAAAATAAATAAAATGGGAGTCTGCGAAGGCAGAAGAAGGAGGTGATGAATAAGAAGTGGGGTGTTATCTCACGGAAACCCAGCGTGAATCCTGCTCTGATCCCCGGCTGGATGGGAGCCGGACGACGCCGATAGCTGGGTGTGAACACACCAACACCCCCCACCCCCGCCACTTTCATTCCTCACTGCATGCTTTCGACCTGCTTTGGCCTCACTGCAAATTATTTTTCCTCCCCCCCCCCCCATAATAAAGAGCTGCAGAGAAGACAGGGAACAGGTAAGCCGTCTGCAGGTTGCCGTTAAAATTGCCGTCTGGCGTGCGGGCGCGTGCGCGCCTTGGCGTTTCGCTGAGCGCCTTAATTCCGCGCATTTGCACGCGTATCTCTTTAATGCTCTTAGTGCACCGGTTAGAGTTCACCGCCAGTTCACTCCTCCGTCTTCTGACATTTCAGAGCGACTCGCTTCTTCTACTTTACTGCTATTGCTGCGGTAAAAATGAGTGTTTCTATTATCTGTGCCGGGCGAATGTATCACACAGAGCGAAAGCTCATGAATTTATAAGAATTGAATATTTCTGTAACAGTAACAAGAAGGATTAGAGCCCAATGTTAAAATTGGGGTTTGTGCACGCTTCCCGTCAAGGACCGTAAGAGGGAGATCTCAGAGTTTTTAAGACTCTGGTTACTTCACTTGAGTTCCCTTTGAAACACCATAGACATGTTATCACCACTGCAATGGGCCGGCCCCCCATCCTGGGTTATTCGCTCCCTTGTTGCCCATGGCCTCTGGGATAAGAGGATAAGCAGTTATGGAAAATGGATGGATGGATGTCATCACCTGCATAATGTTATGATCACAATTGAAATAAGACATGAACAGATACACTAGAGTGCTGGAACAATAAGAAGGCCCCTACAGTGAGTCTCGTCAAGTGTCTGAAGGCTCTGGGTCCCCGTTGGTTTTATCCAGAAGAACATGCCAGTGAATTTACATGTGCAGCTCTGTGGGTTAGAATGCTGTGCCTGGGATCAGAAGGTTGTTGGTTTGAATCCCGTGGTGGGCATTGTGATGTCACTGTAGGGCCCTCAAGCAAGGCCCTTAATCCCTAATCACTCCAAGGACTGTCTGGCCCTGTTTTCTCAAGACTGTACGTCACCGTAGATAAATGTGTCTGCTAAATAAATAAATCACATTTAAAAATAATCCAACGTGTGTGTGCATCACAAAAACTGGTCTACATGAAACGAGTGATCAAACTGAAGAAAGATCTTCTGGACATGAATTACAATAAAAACAGGTGCTAAATTAGCACAAGACTGAGCTGAGGATGATCGTGGCAATATAAGGGGGAAAACTGGCAAAGTAACTCCCAAACGGGGAGCGTGGATGTTCCGGCTCCGGGGAATCCATGCCGGGGTGAGAGGCCCGGCTGGTCAGGCCGTAATCTGCAGCAGAGAATCCAGGTGTGTGCTGACACTCAGTCAAGGCAGTCTGCCATTGGAGGGGAGCAAGGCACAGCGAGGGAAGTGACAGTGCCAATGGCAGGGATGGGGGCAGAATGGCTACATACATCAGGCCTGGACCTTGTGCCTTTGGCGTCACCCATCGTCCAATAACTTGTCCCACCACCAGGGCGGCGATATAGCAGCCACGTGCTCAAACCCTGCCTAGTACAAAAATCACAAAAACCCTAAAATGACCACATTTCGCTCCAGGCTATTTGATCTAGGGGACTTCATTACATTTTTGAACTTAGAATAACAGACAGATATTTGTGTTATTTTATTGATGCAGTGTCCAGTGAATTCTATGCAGAAGTATTTTCTTCCCCCTCCTTGTGACCACAGAGGGTCAGGTAGGAGACCCCAATGGAGGCTCAGAAATGCCTTACAAAAAGTCGGCCTGTAGGCCTAGCAGTCAAAGCCAAGATGGTGACATCAGGACAAATACAAAAAAAGAGATAGTTAAATAGTCCACTGGTCATGTATGATGGTGTACCACTTAGATATGAATATAGCACATCCCTGTAACTTATACGAGTTGTTAATTCCCGGTGCATTTTTAGCTTAAAAGTAGCCTTCCACTAACATCCAGGAAAGACTAACTGAAAAGCCCACAGATTTTTAGAAGATTAACAAGCGATTACCGACAGATCAGCGTAGCAAATAAAAACGATTGTGGTAGTTCATGCTATGCTGAAGAAGCAGGCGATCATGTTCGAGTGAGATAGTTATGATGTGTCACCAGGCGTAGGGCAGGTCGCAAAGAATTATTTGGGACTTTTCCTGAGGGTGGGGGTGGGGGACTTATGTGATCATTTAGAAATTGGAAAATACATTTTCCTCTGCATGGATTTAACAAAATACAGAGATTCACAGATTACTTTATGGCTTTTTAAGGTGCAACTGAGCAAAATCATTTATGCAGAAGCAAAGAGATGCACATGGGTGTTTTTTTTTCCTTTAAAATATTTGAATCTACTTTGGCTGTATAGTTTTTAGTAATTTGAAAGCTCGTGGTTGCCCTCTACAGGGAAGTGACAAATTACACTTGATCCTCAAGGAAATTAACAGCAATGAAAATTGTGATTGTGTGTGTGTACTATAAGTTTGTGTGCAAGAGGGTGCAATTGCACGTCGCTTGCTTTAGGATGTAAATTAATGCTTAATTTTAATGATAGCTTGATCTGGAAGCCTCCGATTGTAATATTCACACTTATTTTGCAAAAAACACCAATTTCAAATAACAACAACAACAACAACAAAAAATAATAATCATAACATGAATAACAGTGACAATAATAGTGTTTCTGTGCTGTTGTATCAAATTAATACACATTACATTGCAGAGCTGAGGATGCAGCTACAGCTAAGAGACCATCAGATGTGTTTCAATGTCCATAAAGTGTGAGGATAGACGGATGAACTAAGGAAACATCTTCCCTGGTTCCTGCCTAGCTCGCGCTATATGGAGATGTCATACTTTCCTATTGGATGGCTGAATGTTATATACAGCTTGCTTTCATGTGCTCTTTATTGAAAACGGCATTTATTATTTTTTATAGCACTTTCTTATTTTGTTCAACAGACTTTGCCCTCCTGGCTCTCCTAATCAGATCTGTGCTGGACATGACAGATGCAGGGGTGTTGGTGGCCACATGGACACTCTGGCAGATTCAGGGGGCCCAGCACATTACTGGGTTCCCTGAATTTTGTCAGGGGTCCCAGAATTCCTAGGTACGCCCCTGACTGGGAGAGCCTATAGCCTGGACCTGGCTGGATTCTCTACAAATGCATCAGTGACATTTGTTGGAGAAATGCTTTAAAATGCAACAAGACAAACATCTTTAAAGTTAATGCTCTTGTTCCGACATTTGATGCTGCTGGTGCAGGACCTGACTCTGGGTTCTGATTGGCCAGGAGCCTAGCCCTGGACGTGTGGGAAGTGAGAATGCACCAGACAGGATGCCAGTCTGTCACAGGGCACAAACACTCATACACACCATGGCCCACTGTGGATAATTTATAAGCCTACCCACATGTGTTAGAGCCACACAGACACAAACACAGAGCTGGGGGGGGGGGGCTGACACCCGTCACCTTGGAGGTGTCACAGTGTTATGCACTGAGCTACAGCGCCGCCCCCTTCTGTTAATAGTGATTATTTCTATTAAATTCATTGTGCATTTTGCACAGTACAGTGCAAAATGCAGCCAGACTATTGCCTGGAGGACGATACTAAACAAACATTTATTAATTATGCACATAAAACCAACGTTTTCTACAGAGATTACACTGTGAAGTACCTCTGCCTCAGCTTCCAGTGTGCTTCCACTACATTAGAGATGACATTTAATTGGTCGCTCTCATCGCCCAATGAACGTGTCCCCCGCCGCCACTGACAAACAGGAGCGCTTCCCGCGTTCACCCTCTCCTGAATTAATCCTTTTGTTACACGGCCAAATTTATGCCCACTGATAAGACGAGTCAGTGAGTCCCAGTGCAGCCGTTTGTTAATTTTTAGCATTGCAAGGAAGCCAGTATTACACAGACAGTAAACGCCTTCTATATTCAAATTATATTGTACTTCACGTGTTTTAATATTTTATAGTCAGATATGTTACTGTGTCGTGACATTTGGCAACAATATTATAACTTAAGCATTACTGTAAATATCCCTTCTTATGCACTTATTCAATATAGCATGGACAGGAGGCAGAAAATCACCTTGGATGAGATACCAGGGTACACACCGTGGCCAGGCAACTTATAAAGGTGAAATTGTAGCAGACACTGGGAGACTGGAATCCCCAAAGCCTTTGCAATTGGATGCAAACAATTTCTTTCTATTTATATTTTTCTAACTGATTTGGAGATCAAATGTTTCAGATTCAGCCACACATTTCAGTATCGCAGTGGCTTTAGTGCAGCTTTATCAGAAGCAATTTAAGGTTTTCTTTTGCTGTGCCATTTTGGATGGAATAACGTGTCAGAAGCAGTAAATAGCAGGGGAATTTAAAATGGTGGATTTTACTGGTTATCCAGGAACGTAATGCAATAAGGACAAGAAACGTCACTGTCTGCCGAAGCAATGAGGGCATCGGCACATAACCATTTCTGCTTTTGGTTGGGGTTGGAAACGTTGGGAATGACCAGGCCATGAATTATCCATTCCAGCCAAGCATCTCACTTCAGCAAACAATTCAAATGGCTTTTGCTCATCCCTGCATGCTAATTTACATGAATTAGTTCCCTCACTTGAGGACGCACCAGTCCAGCTGCGTCACGGCTTTGCACGGAGTTCATTTGTAAATTTTCCCCTCTAATGACTTTCAGTGACGGTTAATTCTGAGTAATGGCTGAACACTTATGGCAAAATGAAATCTAATGAAGGCTCGCAAACCGCTGATCAGAAAAGATGCGCTGACCACTGTGTCGGTGAACATATTAGCGCCCACTGATTCCCCAAAATGTCTGCTTGTTTAAGCGGTAACTTTCCTTTGTAGGCAGTTCTTCACTGACGTAATAATCCATTCCACATGACCTTAAATAAGTCAAATTTCACGTGAGTCAGTTTTATCTTCCATTACTAATCAAGTGACCAATGTTTCTAGGATATTATTTGTGTAAGTCTATTTTCATGAGTTGGTTTTACGCAAATCAGCATATAGCCTGGAGCCTGTTCCAGCAAGCTCAGTGATGGAGGAACAGGATACCTCTGATGGCACGCCAGTCCAGCGCGCAGCACTATGTGTGTATCACAGAAGTAAATTAGCCTAGCAGTGCTTCACTGCTTCACCGGGAGAACAAGCAAACCCCAACACACACAGGACATGGGCAGGATTCGGACCCCCAAGCCCGAAGGTGACAGTGCCCCCCACTAAGACAATGCCACCCAGCATTCATGGGTATACAGTGTGCTGTATCTCAAAGAGCTTAATGGCCTCTTTCTTGCATTTCTCTGGACATATGATGCACTAGTTCCTATTTTGGCATATAGGTACACTTCATTCATATTCTCCCATATGTGGCCCATATCTATCTCCTCTGTTTCTCGAACCCAAAGTTAGCTCACTCGGCTGACCAGCTTCTGTCAGGGCTGTGGAATTTGTTGTTGATGGCGGCGGCATTTGCAGGAGTCCAAACTGGGGCAGCCAAAAGCATAATAACGGGCTTAACGCTTCCAGCTAACACTCCAAGACATTTCACGATATCATTTAAAGTCACTCTGCACAGGTAAAACAGACAGAGCCTTTTAATGAACCACAAAGTACTAAGTTAAGTTTCATCTGCTCCATGGAGTAACAAGCCTAATTAACGCTAGATAAATAGATATTGGAATATATCCATACCTAGTTTTAAACTCAAGGGACATGTTTGACCTAAACTATCTATAAACACAAAGTATGAAAACCAGCCATGTCAAATACACATAGGAAATTAGTATATATATACAGACTGCACAATCACTTCAATATTAGTAATGCTGTTAGTAATACTAATACTAGTACTAATACCTAAACATTCCTTTCAATTTGTATCAGTGTTTCTTGACACTATGGTATATGTGAATACTATACCTTATAATCCTAACTCGAAAAAAGTGGATTGTTTCAGTACAGATGATGGATTATTTCTTGTAATCCTGTTTGATCATCCCTGCTGTCTTCTGCTCAATGGTTTGATCTATCATCATGGAACGATCGTTATAAAAACATGCAAATGTTCATTTGGGAGCCAATTAAGAAAAGCATACAAAGTCATGTACATGTAGAGCATTATCTCAGGACGACTTTTCCTCAGAAACAATGTTTCATATTTACTTACTGACACATTTCTGGCAAAGCCAAAATGATAAAAGTATTCAAATGCAGGATTAATATATTCAAATATTCAAAGTTTGAAGGCATGTATATTAAAATTAAGATAGCTGTTCATTCTATATATATTAATTTAAAAAATTGAGAATACTGGGTTATGATATTCAACTGATATTTGTCATGTACCTGATTGGCTTGCAATCTGATTGGCTACAAGACATGGAGCACCAGGTTCTATAGTCCCACCAGTAACTACTGCCAAAGAGTCCCACAGCAGCAGGAGATAATTAGGACCTGCAGTCTTGTGGTCTCTGGAGGCTTGGTGTGCTCCTCAAATTCATGGCTATGTCCCAAAGGGTCTGCTGGCTTTGTTATACCTGACAGGCCTTGTTTGGCAACAAGCACAGAGGTAAACAGAACTTGGGCTACGCTGCCTCCAACCTGGCAAAAAGGTGATTCAGGTAGAAGGATACCATCCATCCACCATCTATCCATCGTCTAGTGCAGTGGTGTCAAGCTCCTGTCCTGGAGGGCCGGAGCCCTGCACATTTTTGGGATTATCCTCATTTAACACACCTGATTCAAGGCCTCGCAGCTCCTTGTGCTAATTACCACACAGCTCTTCAGCTCAGTCGTTTGTGGTGGAACAGGGAAAGAACTAAACTACACAGGGCACCGGCCTCCAGGGCTGGAGTTTGACGCCCCTGGTCTAGTGCATTGTAATTGGGAGGGGAGTGACTTTAGATTTACCCTAATAAACAACTTATCTGCTTGTTAGAAAAACTGGGGAGAGAACATAAATTCTGATTAAAAAGTCAGTTTGTTTTTATAAAAACTTGATTCTAATACTGGTAATGTCAAAGTTGTCAGAGTTTAAACAACGTGGTGGAGATAAAGGCTGCTACTGGAAACTGGGTGTTTAGTTATGCTAGTGTTTTAGATATCATGAAGAATAAGGCCTCTATATTACCTTGTATCAAGTCATTCAGTAAATAAATGGAAAAAACCAATACTTTAAGTCAGTTCTTCATAAACTATGTAACATTACAAGCTAGTTTTTGATTTCACTTGACCAATGAGAGATGTTGTGCAAGATTTCCTATACAGGATTCCAACTTTTTCAGGCAAAATGTATTAAACTTTTAAAAGGCAACATGACAATGTTGGGTCTGAGCTGTCAGTTTGAAGACCTGCTTGATAGGCTGTGGATTTTGGGTCATGTGCAACACAGGTGTCGGTAGAAAGGGGCAAACTGATAAAAAGGATGATCAACGCTCAGACAGGGCAAACAGCCAGCTGGTCACAAGCCCAAGGCTAAACACAACGACTACCTACTCAGAGAAGGTAGCGGCATTATCACACAGTAACAGAGCAAATGATCCATTCATTGTCAGTGATTGCTAGTGTGCCTGACAGTATATTTAATGAGGCCATTAAGTTAAGATTTTAGTAGATTTTGTCAATTAACTTTTTATTTAATTACTACTGTTGGTTAGAATCTGATGTTTAAGATTTATGCATAAGGTTACCTGTGTGAATTTGGAGAAATCTGATTGGATAAAAGAAGCCAAAAAGGAAGTAGGAAGTTTTAGTTAGTTGGTATGTTGAAAAATATTTCCATACATCCTTTGCTAATTATTTGGAAGAAGCTCTGTCTACCTTTAGGTGAACCCATAAATGATAAATTAAGGGAGATTCACCAAAGGTAGCAGATAGTGTATCTTTAATGGCTATTTTGAAAATAACTGGCAGGCCACTCAGTACCACGGCCTAACCACCACGGTACCCATGGTGACTTGCAGGAAGACATTCGCGGGAAGAAATTTATAATTACTCCCGTGGAGTCTGGAGCCTGGAGTGCGGCGGGCCACTTGACAGAGTGTCTGCCCCCCCCCCCCACCCACCCCCACAGTGACAGGCATTGTTCCCAAGCATACGGCCTCTTTCTTTAGGACACATCTGGACCTATTCAGTCCCTCGCCCGAGCACAAAAAGCGGGCTGTATGTTTGGAATCACCGCTGAAAGACCTGACGGTCTGCTAAACACGGGCTTGGGGGACGGGGGGACGGGGGGGGGGGACTATTCTGCTCTGGGAATAACCTGTGTATGGAGAAAGCAAGCCTCCCCGAGGAATGGGGAAGACAAAGCGGGATCCCATAAGAGGGCGGCAAATAAGAACTGGCTATATGCCATTTCCTCGAGATGTTACGTTATGATATATGTCACGGTATGTCATGCTACACTAAGTTACGCTATGCTACGTTACATTCCGCTATGCTACTTTATGTTACGATATGCTACGTTATGTTATGTTAATGCAATGTTATATGTTACATTATGTTAGGAAGATAGGTATTACTCTCCCCTCTTCTTAAATTATTAATATGCACTATGTAAAATCACTCCAGAACCTACTCCAGGCTTCTCGTGCATTGTACATGGCCGGTATGACTGCTGCTTGACTTGATTTGCCTCGGCTTCAATGCTCTTCTTTTAGTACAGTTAAAATGGGGACGCCGTCCAAACGCAGCTGGGCGCACACACCGATGTGTTTCCACAGCACATAATGCCATCTCTTTGCATGCTTTACAAATTATTTACTTTTTAAGCCCAGCCACACAAAATCAATACTTTTTAGGCCCTGTTACACAAAATCGATAGAGCGATCTGGAAGTGCTGCCCGGGGTTTGAGTGCACCATCCCACAGCGACGACAGTAATCAGTTACAAGGGCTGCTAAGTAGGGCGTGTGAATTAAATGCACCTCGCTTTCAGGTACTGGGGGGGGGGGGCTTTTCAGTGAGTCACAGGGGCAGCATTTAATAAAATTTAATATTACATATACAAGTTACTGGTGTCATGAAAAGCTTGTTCATTTAATTCAGTTTGTGGTTTGCAAATATTAACACTGGACTGATGTATAAATTCATCTTCACAGCTAACATGGATACCCAGTGACCAAATTACACATTCCACTGCTTTGAGATCTGAATTTGTCTGAATATTCATGTTAAAAATGTGTAATTTATTGCTATGAGATATTTATAGTTGATAAGTATAGGTTTATGACATCATAATATCTCACAGAGGAGCATGTCAATGTAGAAATTAAATGAGAAAAAAATCTAGAAAATTATGTATTTCTGTGTGTTTATCAGTGTCTTTGTTGCACAATAGAAAAAAATCAATCTGCTGTTATTATTTTTGTCTTGATGTGCTATATCCAGACTTAATGCGGGTGACTTTCGAGCCGGGAGTATCCTGCCAGTGAGAACAGCACCTTCGAACCTCCCACCCCCCAGCATTTAAAAAGAGTGAAACGGCCGGTTTTGGATCCGCGGGGTTCCCGCGTGCTGCCGATGTGTGTTGCCAGACCGTGACAAATTTAATTTCGGCAGAGGCTTGTTCACGCCGGCACTGAGCTTGTCTGGAGAAGGTGGACGGGCAGCCTCTGCCATTTGGCCTGGGCTTTGGGCTTTGTGCCACGGCGCGGTTTGCAGATATGGCGGCACATCATCTGCCACCCCCACCCCCCACCCCCTGCCCTGGCAGAGCATCAGGCAGGAGGCACTCGGCGTCCCCAGCCAGAGCGAGCGCTCACGCCTTTTCCCATCATTTTCAGTCAAATGCAGCGATGTAAGCGGTAATTAGCACAAATTCCCCGCACTGGATGCTTATATGACTTGCCATCTGAAAGTCCATTTGTCGTCGACTCCGGCCTACATCATGTCGTCACAAACTGGCAAAAGAGATGGTGGAAATAATAAGGAGTTTTGCAATTGCAAAGCCAAGCATTTAGTTTGCCAACCAGAGGATTCTGTGTGTATGTGGGGGGGGGGGGGGAGCCTATCCCAGGTAGCAAAGGGCACGAGGTTGAGGCGCAGTCTGCACGGGGTGCCGCTCCATCGGAGAGTACTTTGTGATAGCATTGCTAATAAACCTCCACTTCCCCAGTGCTTAACGTCATGGCCATGCTGTGATAAACCAGGGACTGTATATTTCAGGTGGCGCCCAGAATATTCTAGTGAGCACTCTTTACGAGGTCCCTATGAAACACACAGGCCAGATTAGGCCAGCTGATGCTGCATTAATGTATTAACCAGCTTAAGATCCTTCAGCAGCACCGACCTACAAGTCAAGTGAGACATTTACAGCTATTTTTGGGCAGTTCATGCATGTATATCATATGTGTGTGTGCGCGTGTGTGCGTGCATGTGTGTGTATTAATCCAAACAGAGCAAGTAGATGACCTTCTTTCTGTAGAGCAGTTTAATTTCTTATTTATTAACCATTATAGTACAGTATATTCAGAGGATCATAATGATTATTATCCAAGTACATCTCATGTGATCATTATGTGGGTTTTAAAAAAAACTGAAATTGCTGCATAATTTAAGCAATATAGATAACGAATAATCAGCTTTTATGTCACTATGAAAAAAAGTTTCCTGAGAGATTATTTTTAACTAACCTTCTGTACAGGTTGTGGAGTGGAGATCTGTCACAGGGCAACAAAATAGAGGGTTAGGTTGAGAAGAAAAAACAACTTACCCTCAGCGGGGTAATCTCTCTCATTAGGGACAGCTGGGCCCCATTAACAGTGGCATCTGTGGGTGTGGGAACCACAATCCATCACCAGGGGGAAAAAAAGGTGATACACAGCCCCGTTGCACCAAACACGTCGCCCCGTTCAAGGTGGACATGTTTCTGTGCCGACTGCATCAGCTCGGGTATGCAAATCAAATGTGCTTTTCCATGAAATGTATGAGCGTACGGCCATAGCTGGAGGAACGCGGGTGCTATAATGTACCATTTATATGCAGAGCAAGCTACTTCTGAATAAAAATCGCCAACACCAACCCAATTTCTTACAGATGTCAAGAATTACATTTGTAGCCATTTTTCCATATTGGATGTTCACTGGGGAAGTTCATAGAATAATCTCTCCGCAAAATTATTCCCACCGCAT
Source organism: Petrocephalus zakoni (assembly GCA_026774425.1). NCBI lineage: Eukaryota > Metazoa > Chordata > Actinopteri > Osteoglossiformes > Mormyridae > Petrocephalus > Petrocephalus zakoni. The sequence goes on from JAODKN010000134.1 coordinate 3,613,236, forward strand.
ATGGTCATTGGTTAGCTTACTTTTGGTGTTTTTTTATTCCCCCCCCCAGATGAACCAGAAAATATCCAGCATTTTCTCAAACACAGAAAACATTGATCACATCACGCTGTGACCAGCACCAGGAGAGGCAGCAGAAAAATGATGATGGTGATCAGATCACATTGCAAACAGATGACCAAATTATTATTAAGAATGTCGAATCTCTGATGCGAAGTCATCAACAAAGAGTAAAGTCACTTACACTGAAAATTCTCACCAGCAGAGATAATTATGTGCCACTGAGTCTTGACAAAGATCAGCGGTAGCAATAGGCAGAAATACAGTGATACCATTAATCATGCTGCTGGAGTCCCACCTCGGTCGATTCATAGCAGAAAGCTTACAAAACCAGCAACCTCGATGTAAGATGAGGCCATATTGGGGGTTCGGAGTGGGCGAGGGGAGCATCATTCAAATCACTTGTTCCTGCTTATGTAGGTCGGCGTTTCCCAACCCAGTTCTCAGGGAACACCGGACAGTCCGCGTTCTTGCTTCCTCTCAGCTCCCAGCACACCTGTACCAGGTATTCGGTGTTCCTGATTGGCTGGGAGCTGGGAGGGAGCAAAAACGTTGACTGTCCAGTGTTCCCCGAGGACAGGGTTGGCAAACACTGATGTAGGCACTATAAACTGCATCCCCTGAGGATCAGGGGCCGCCAAATGGCTACAAACAGTCAGTATCCCGGGGGGGCTTGAAGTGACTTTTTGAGTGGGACCCTTGAAACAAGAACTGCACCTCAGGCTTTTATATCACGCATACCTGAGTTTGCTGGTCTGCGTACTCGCATGTACGCCTGCACAGAGAAAGACGTAAATCCTCCCAGCAGCAGGTAAGCTGTGATGCCAGTGATCTACCGCATTTTTCAGCATTTTTTTTATACAAAAGAGGATATCCATAAGCAGGTTAATGGCCCCCACCGCGGCGAGCATTAACGAGGACATGGGGCTTCGTAAACAGCACTCTAAATCTTTACTCCGGCCGACAGGATGGCATGGGGTGCCTCCCTGAGCTTGCTAATCCGTAGGGCATTTGGGGAAAGACACTGTGAGCCTGACAGCCGGGCCGGGCCAGGCCGGACGGGAAATCGGTGACCCGGACCCATGACTGATTCCCAGCACCTCCTTCCCTTTCATCTCGGGCGCACTGGCTGATCCGATATAAAAAATAAATAAATAAAAAACCCCAGCGAACAAGGTTCATAAATCAAATACCCACAAACATGTTTTCCCCCAGAAATGAAGCCATACTGAAATTGATCTGGTCTGATACGGCAGGCCAATACAGCATGGGGGGGCGGGGGGGCTTTTATTACACCACAGATACAACGAAGTGCTGCATAATATGAAATTTATGGTGGGGTAGAGATCTACGCACTTCCTGCCCCCCCATCAGGTCTATAAGTGTGTGAAATGCCCTTTAATACAGTATCCTAGTTTCACCCCCTCCCCAAACCTGTGTCAAAGAATTGTGATTTTTTTTTGTGTTGTTCTGCCACCTTTTTGTACCTAAATCATTCTTTTTTGTTTAATGTTTTAATAAAAAAAATTATTTACTGTATTTAAATAAACACACAATTTTAATACCATAGATTAAAGTTAATATAAAATAATGATCCAAAGAAATCCATGTCTTGAAATGCATGTTATAAGTAAATATTCAGACTTTGGAATCAAAAATTCAAAAATAACAATAAGCAATAACAATAAGCATAATTAAGACACACTACTAAAGAAGTAAATATATAGTACAGGGTTAACTATTTAACATGTGTTACGGTTATTGTCCACATGAGGACCTCGGAACGGGAGCATGCCTGCCGTACCCCTTCTCCCCCTAATCCAGCGCTGTGCGTAAAAACATACAAAACACCTGGAGCTTCTCCCCGATATCAGTTTTCAGACAAGTGATCACTTATCTTTTCTTTTCTGTGCTGTTTTATCCTGCTCCATTACACATTAATACGGTGCCCTTGCAATCTTGGGTAGTGACAAGTCCATAGTTGTGTAGATGGCTTTTTGGATGAGGTTTTAAAAGGAAAGCAATATCCTGTAAAAGATATCCTGCTGCGACAGGGACAGGGCATTAACCCTGGTGTCATGGACAAAGCCAGCACTTTGTCTGACCTGTTTAGATGCCTCCCACTCTGGTAAAATTGTCTGATCATATCAGTTTCCTGATTAATTTTCCTGACCTGTTGTGCAAGCAGTGCTCTTGACCCCTTCAACACGGAACGCTGTTGTAGAATTCATAAAGTCAGCAGGATTTGTCTGAGATGTTCTGAAATCCCTCATTACGGCAGCTCGATTTGTTTCACCAAACGAAAATCGATTTGCCAGTTTTTCTGAGACAAAACATTTCTCTTGAAATCACCCCGATACGTCACACTTTGCACGGACAGCAGCGACGACGCTTAAGCCTCTTAATAACACAAAGGTAGCCCGCCTAAACCTCGGTTCTGTCCCGCAGAACCGGGGAATGATTCAGCTTCGGCCAAGGAAGACTGCAGCTAGGGGGGACGAGGCAGACAGCAGGGCTGTGAGAGCAGGTAAGGGGGCTAATGCTGGGGGTGATCTGAAACGTCTTTCCACATCATGGATCTCAAACAGCACTGATTGCCACAAATTACTGTGAAGTTCTGCAAGCAGAAGTATAGGTATAAGAAGAAGTATGAATTTCCACACATAGTATAATAAAACCTCTCTCTAGCCATGAAAGTTTTACACACTTTAAACTTTTTTAACAAACTTTTTTGAAATATTTAATTATTAACTTGAATAAAGACATACCTGGGCTTTATTTAGCAGTTGGCATATCCAGTACAAAGTGCAATGTGTATTCATTTTGTTGACACTGGGATTTGGGATTGGAACCACCAACCTTCCAGAGTCACACATCATTATGCAGACTGCAGCCATGGACCCAGCCGGGCTTGAACAGACACAAACACGTACATGAGGTTGTATTTCAGGCAGATTCAGGCCCTGCATTAATACCAACATCTAGGACCAAAGCATGTTCAAAAATGTGCCAGTGCCTATTCACACTCACATATAATTTAATGAAGGCCGCATACTTGGGAATAGTAAACAAAGGGGATGGCGTCTCAAGCTTGATCCGGATGAAATCAGAAATGTGGATGGAAAGCGACGAGACAGACCTGGAGAAAAGGTCACTGTGCAAACATGGGCACAAGGACAGGACCTGCTGAAGCGAGTTCTCCTCCCGTTTCCATGGTCGTCGGCTCTCTTTGGATGATGTCGGTTCTGTAGAGGTAGTAACCGGTTAGTAGTAACTGGTGCTTCAGAATAAATAAAAAAATGGTGTGGCAAGTTCTCCGAATATGAAACCCAGAAATACAGGTAACTGACGCTGAAATTGACTTTCAGACACTGCATGCGGTTGATGCAAGATATCAGTCTTCCGGTGTCAGATCTGGCTGCTTTTTAATGTCGTCTATAGGAAAGAGGGTGACCATTCCCACGGACCGCCAGCTTACTTTGCGTCTCCATGCGGAAATGGCCACTGCAGCAGGGTAGTGCTTTTCAGCACTCATGTCCATCTAAGCTAAAGCTCAATTGTAACTTTTCCTATTCCCGACGTTCCGGCCTCGGAGCACATTTCACCAATGCTTTTTGAATTTACACCACGATCCGCTGAATCACGGAAATTTTTGACACAAAAGGGGGAATTACATTTAGCTACTGCCTGAACAGGAATGGCAGCTTTGGAGCACTTTCGAATTGCAGTACACCGTGATGGATGATGTCTACCAGGGAAACATGCACTATCATACTTTTGGAAGCATAAAACTATTGGTGCTGTTCCTGGGACCAGACAAAAACCAATTAAAAACTTCAAAAAATTTTATTGCAATTAATTTCAGGAATGTAACAGGGAGGTTATTCAATCTTCCTTTGAGGTGAAAAGTATGCATCATAACATGTGAATGCAGCATATTACCAGGGATTACAATTGTTTCTTAATGACTTTGATATTTACTTATGTGTAAAGGCATTTGATTAGTATGTGTCCATCCAAACATAGTTTCTCTCATCCCCCCCCCCCCAATGTGGCTGGGTGCAGCGCAGGCACATTCATTGTTTTGATTTCCAACCATCTAAAAATTTATGATCATTATAGAGCTGTTAATAAGAAAGAAAAAAAAGACATTTGTTGATTAAAATATGAAAGACTTTATTCATTTCACTTTTTACTATGCATTTTTGATAAATTAGGAGATGTTAAACATATTTGGGGACAGAAAATATTAAAACTGAGCGTATACTGGATACTTAATAATGATATAGAATCTTCCAAAGACTGGCTCACTATTAACTGTCATTTAATAGTATCTTAAGCCAGCATTAACCACTCCTGTTTCTTTCCTTGACAGCGCCAAAGTGCCAGTTTAATCACTCTTTAATTGACTACACCTGACTGGGCAATTGAGTCAGCACTTAAAAGTATGTATGGGTGGGGGGCGAGCTGGGATTTTCTTACTGGCTAGCTGCCAGATTATTTATATCTGCATGTCTGATGGCCGTCTTCCTCTCCACATGCTGCACGTTAAGCGTGAAAGGCACCTTTACTATAATTATTGATCTTTGACACGAGTGAGTTTGTGACCTGGGCCTCCATCTGCCCTAATTTTAAAGTCCCTCTGATTTTAAAGTGTGCATTGAATTTTAAGAGATGGGTACATTGTCTGGTGCTCTCCGCCTCTAACTCCATGAGCTCTGGGTGGGATGGATTATATTTTATCTTTTAATAGCCACGGTGTTATGGTGCCATAGATCTCCTGCAGTGCTGTACCTTCCATAATCACTCCCTTAGTGCCTTCCCAGCATGCACGGCACCTCCCCCCCCTTCACTTATAGCCTCCGACATGTTCTGCTAATAGAAAACTTCATTTTTATCAGTTCCGTCTTTCCTCTGATCAATCTCTTAGCAATTTGATGCTAGAATCAACAATTAATACAAGTGATCTTCAGTTGTTTAATGCTCATGCAAATATTTGTGTTACTTATCTAGTTATTCGTTTTTATGTTCTAACATGCTCTGCATTTTATCCAGAAGCTTCACATCGCCATATTAATGATCAGTGATGCTTACAAATAACATGGTAAATGGGGACTTTTGTATAAGTATGATGAGTATGACGGTAGGGTGTGGAACCAGTTGAGTGCGTAAGGTGCAGGAGCACTGTCTAACATTATTATAATTAAATGAAATGCTCTTCATTACCTGTTACTGCTGGTGCACAGGCTTCTGCTGGCCCACGATCTTCCTCCAGGAAGTCACACCACCCCTTTCACGGCTCACCATCTCTAAACACCCAGTCATGGGCACCAGGTGAACAAAAAGTTTCCTGGGGCGTCTTCCACCAGAAAGATCCCCGATTTACTGAACGACAACAATGGCTGAGTGTCAATTTCTGCTACTATGACGAGCACGTCGCAGACGGCAGCACGCATTGATGCACAGCTGGTGCTCAGACTGACATTCCAGTCATATATTTGTTCATTCCCAGCACTTCGGTTTGCTTGCTAATTACAGATCTCTTGAGCTTCATTTAACTCTACTGAACAAACTGATCTTTTTATTAGGCTCAGTCGGGCCTTGATGTACACTTGACGTAACAGAGATGTGCAGCAGATACAGAACAATAAGAAAAAGACAGACTGTATGGTAGAATGTGCTTTCTACCTATAAAACCCTTTATCGGTTGTCATGTAAATTATTTATCTTTCTTGCAGTCCTGCTTGTCTATTCTCACAAAAAAAGCTTGTGGCTACATGAGTATCTTAGTGTGAAGTCATCCGTCTGGTTCTCATCAAGCGACCAGCAGATGCGGGAGTGAAGATCTCAGCAGTAATGTCACTGCTGTTCAGGATACACTGTGCACCATAAAACGCTTTATTTCATTTAGGGGGAATGCGATGCATCAGCTAGCTTGTGCATTTTCCGCGCCCCGTGCAGAGCTGGCTCACCGCCTATCATGGAGGATGCCAGACTCGACTCTTAGACTTTACATGCTGCAGAATCAAAAAGGTACATTTTTAGTTGGTTATTTTGATATGGACGTAAAACATAAAATTGACAAAGATGGAGAGACAATAAAATGCACCAGAGCACCAGTTAAGGTAACACAAAAGTGAGACTAGCTTCCGTGACAGGCCACTGACATAACCTATGTATTTCTAAGTCTTTATTGTTGCCTGGAGTGCTCACATACACTACTCACAATAAGTTAGGGATATTGTTATTTACATGAGTGCTTTCCCTATTTGCTCTGAATTTTAATGAAATGAGTAAAAGTCCCCTTTGATATTACTAATAATGTGTGAGAAGAAACACCATTTTCATTAGTTTAATATTTATTACCCCAAAAATTTAAACAATAACAGGGATAGCCCCAAATAACAAAAACAATGTCAATAGCGGGTGTTTCCACCATTTGCCGCAATGACAGCTTGACAGCGACGTCTCATGCTCCTCACTAGCCTCATGATGTT
>JAODKN010000134.1:3633493-3644312 GCA_026774425.1 Petrocephalus zakoni
GTATATATAGGCATATATATATATATATATATATATATATGTGTGTGTGTGTGTATATATATATATATATATATATATATATATAATAGGAATTTTCATGTTAAAGGCACGGTAAGATTGAAATATGTATGTTATAGCCATGTATAATGGATGTGATACGTTATTAGTTTCTGAGAATGGCTTTGTGTTTTCTTGTAAGGTCTGCTGATTGTACTCTTGTACTTTTATCGTGACATAACCCAGATCTCTGAGATCATTTAAACAGAAGGGGACAGAAGTCACAGATCTTAATCTGTTCACCCGACTGAATGTGCAGAGTTGCAGATACATTGCAGTCACACAGCTGCTGATCATACAAGCTCATATTTTGCAACAAGACCAGCTTGACAACGAGCTCTCGTCGGGGTTTTTGCTGCTGATGTTTCCCAGTGGCAGCTCAGTGGGACTCATCTGTAATGTTTACCATAAGTAGCAGTACTTCAAACGGTAATGCAGCATCTGGCTAATGTTAGGGTGAGATGTGTCACGGGACACAGTTCAGGCCTCGACCCACAACCTTGGCCACTTCCTTCGATGGGGCGCTACACATAATTAGCCCAGCTAGAACAAAGGCAGGCACATTCGCACACGCAGCAGCTCGTTTGAGAGTGTGACCTTAAATGAATTCTGGAGTGATTAATATCCCTTCCCGGCCGTTGCAGTGCCAATATATATTGATGGTGCCTGGATGGCGGCCTTGTTCATGTGCAGCAGCACTCTTTACCACCACTCAAACCATGCATTTGTGCAGGGCCCCTGCAGTTTTGGGGCCCTCTTTTGGCCAGAGGATAGATAGATAGATAGATAGATAGATAGATAGATAGATAGATAGATACTTTGTCCCCCACTGGGAAACTTGACTTGGGCTCTACACACACAGCTGGACCCACCAAAACACAAGTAGACAGACAACTCCCTCATACATCAGGCATCAGACAAAGAAGGCTTTAAAAATAAACAAACAATAAACATCTAATAATAAATATTAGGAGAGGGTGAAGCAGCATGCTCTGCTAACCAGCTAACTAGCAATGTTCTCCTGAATCTACTCACTAGCTATTAATTTAGTTTTTGGAACATTTTGTTTTTGGAACAAACCTCCCCCAGACTCAGCAAACCCTCCCATCCACCCCGTTCATATGACACAACTACCATTTGCCAGCTGCAATAGCTGAACTATCTACACTCTCAAAGGGACATGAAGCTATCACAAGATGCCCCATGGATTAGATAAAGCCTAGCTGATGGTACAAACACTGTCTGCTTTGCAAACACTTGGTCCTAGAGATGGCGGACTCAGCCTGCAATTCTCACATCAGTGCTCGCAATGAGTAAGCCAGAGTAATGTAGAGTAATGAAGAAATTTTAGCTGGCTGAAACATTTCAGAGATCCTTCTTAGAGGATCGGGACTCAGTGCTCCGTGTTCAAATGTAACTTCTCACCCCTGGCTAATAAAACAATCATTCTGCTCAGACAATTCTGATTAACTTGCAACACAAGGAAAAACATCAGATAAATAAAATTAAAAAAAAAAACATGTACAGTATATTTGAAAAAATCCAAAGCAGTTGCTGCCCGTTCTGTTTTTCACATACATATTGGTTCTGTGCAAATTATTCCTGCTGATTAACCTGCAACATAACACCATTTTAAAATGAGATTAAACATGTATTGTGGGTAAAATGCCCATTCTCCTGATAACCTCTACATACATGTAATAAGACGTGTCTATTAACATGCTAAAAGAAGTTTTGTCCATTTTTATACCTCTTTGAAGTATTAATATTTCTTTACTCAAATCTATTACTATTGGGGTTTTAAATTTCCAAACCATGACAACGTGTTACTTGTAGTACAAGCAATTTATTTTGGCCTAGAGAGCATGTTTTACATGATTTATTAAACTATGACAAATATGGTGAGATAATGATCTCATATATCTGCCCCCGCCCTTGGCTATTTCAATATTGTCTGAAACATTGGTATAGTGGTGAAAATAAATGTTAGGAAAATTGCTGTGAGAGTGTTTCCTGAAATAATGTCATACAGAACTATTCTGTTAAAAAAAACACCAGCATTCAATAATACACCATCTACCTTTGCTGTAATTACAACTGTCAATAAGCACTAATAAACAGCAGATACTCGAGCACATATATTGCGTGGAAGTGCCCTGCCAACACAGGCAAAACAAAGAAAAAGCCTTTCTAATTTTCACAAATCAGTGACTGTTCATGTGAGATAAACACCGTAGGCCATGTTATGAGTTCTGAGCATATTTTCAGTCACAGAAAATTAAGAAAATATGAGAATGACCAAAACCCTGCCTTCATGTGATATGTGTGGTTTTGCATCCCAGGAAAATGTACTAAGAATGTTTGGTAACACTTTACTTATAGCAGTCATTATATGGCATTACACATATATTCATAATGCATTATAATCCTGGCTATAACTATTTATAAAAAGGCATAAGACATTACAGTCATGTGTATTATGCATTACGGATGCTCTACGAAGGTCTCATCTATGATGCACTATAAACACCTTAGCAGCACAAAGCATCCTTAATTCTTAATCCTTAATTCTTATATGGACCATTATAATGCACAGTATTTATATTGCATTATAGATGAGACCTTCACAGAGCACTCAAAATTCATGAAAAATTGTCATAACGTTTTATGCCTTTTTATACAGTAAGTATTTATAGCTGTGTTTATAATACTTTCTGAATGTGTTACAACCAACTATAAGAACAGTTAATAGGCCTTCATGGCTAATATGGCCTTTATATGCCCTAATAGGCCTAATATGGGCTTTACAGAAAGTGATACTGATTTGATTTTATTTTATAGAAAAGTAACAGATAATTCAGATAACAGCAAGCATCATTTACAGTTTGGTTTGCATAAACAAAATGAATTTGCTCAAACCAAGAATGACCTCGTTAACAGCCAAAATATTGACGGAAATGTTTATTCCAGTTTCAGGGAATCCGTGCTAACACAGGCACTCCTCGGTTATTTCCAATTCACTCCGCTTCATTTACCTTACCATTTTAAACTGGTTATTTGAAAAGTCATTTCCAGGGACAATTAATGCCAAAAAAAAAACTAAAACGAATTACCCTCTTAGCACAGGCGTGCAATGCATCAACACAGAAAAAAGGAGGCAAGCAGAAGCAAATAAATATGTATAAAAATGGAGCATATATTTGTTGTGTGGTTCTAGTTCTCATTTAAATTCCTGCTGGCCTGGGCCAGTGCGTGCAAAGTGAGCCCCCCCAGACGCGGTGTCCCTTATTTATAAACCTGCTCTGATCACGTTTCGCGTCAGGCTTCCCAGGGGGCGCTAGCGTGCAGAGATGCTGCTCAGGTTACTCAGTCACAGCAAGCCCCCAGTATGGGCAAGCAAGCCCAGGTCCAGGTTACTCCCACAGGGCAACTGAACGGTAGGAGGGCTATAGCCAGGCCAACGAGGACACGCTCCTTCCGGGGCATTAGCTAAGCTCCAAGTGAATTTCAGGAAGAGCTGCTCACAGCAAATAATAAATAAATAAACATGTGAATAAGTAAAGGGGGGCTCTTACGGCATTTGGTGGCTGACCTGGAACGTCCCATCTCTCCATTAAGTGGCTTTTTTTGGGGGGGGGGGGGGCAGTCAGCGTAGAGAATTTGGGCGAGGTGATCATATTTTATTAGGGCTGTCAACACAGTTGCATTTTGGGAGGCTTCCTGGTAGTGCCTGGGGCTACTGGTGGGGGGCCATTGCATTCGGGGCTGCCATCGACGGAGAAGTGGGGGGGGGGGGCATCGCAGACCGCATGGGGCTCAGATTTGACGGAGAGGGACAGATCAATTGTACCCCCCCGAGTGTGATGGTGGAGCCGTAAGAGGAGGCTGCTGTGAGGTGGGGTGCGGGGGGCATATGAGCCAGACTGATGTGTATCCATGATGCGCCCAAATCCCCCTTACCTACGCAAACATTAGCGCAAAATGCAGGTCTGTCACCCTTTTCCGATTCTCCCCACTGGCTTCCTTCCCAAAGCTAGCTAGGCCGTGCCGATCACACCGGAAAGGGCCCCCAGAATCGACGCTCGCCTGGCTTCACTTACAGCTAACTGGCTCATCCTTAGTCTGCCAGCTTAAGCCCCCACCCCATGCAAGAAGAACTATTATTGGAAAGGCAGAACAGTATAATTACTCATTATTTCTGTCTGCTAAACGAGAAGTACTCCAGAAGATTGGCAAGCAGTAAAATGCTTCTTAATAATGACGAAAGTCTCATCACTGGTAAGAAACGCTTCAGTGATAAGGCAATTTTACAGCGAGCTACGGATATCTACAAATAATTATACCGATCTTGCTTTTAAAAATAATGCAATTTTCGGCAGCATTCCGGGAAAAGGTCACGGCAAGAAAACATATTACTGTTAGTGTTTTTATTAGAGTGGCACTGTTTGTCAGCAGGACAAAGTAATCCAAGCGGAAACATGGCTAGCCACTGATTAGCACTGAAATGCTGAGGATGTCATCTTTTGATAATGCTGTGATAAAAAGCGTCTGTTAATTATTCTGGTTTGGATTTATGGGCACAACTGTTTGGCTTTGCAGCTGGGCAAACAGGTTCTGTGTTGTGTTTATCGTGTCAGCGTGCAACTGAATGTTTCCTGGCTGAGCTTGGAAAACCCTGGCAATGGAGATAGGAGATTAATCGGAAGTGATTCTCTCGAGGCTGCCAGACACGGTTCCACACTAGCTACCTGTTATTGGGGAACATGGTAATTGATTTAGAATTTGTAAACTAACAGACTACTCTCTTTAATGGGATGTGTGGAAACACATCTTCTTTGATTAAGGGATGAATTCTGGCTTGAGAAAATTGTGTGAATTTGTTCTCTAGATAAGATATATAAGGGAAAATTCTCTGCACATCTGCGTGTTTTTGAGCGTAGTTTTTTTTGTGTTTTTCTTTTTAATGTGGCACAACGTTTGAGTTTTGGTCCGTGACCCGCAGGGTCATAAGCCGCGCACCACAATCAAACCGGATGACTCTTTCATCACTGACACACGCCGCAGATTCATCGGGAATGTAGGGCTGCAGACGGAGAGCACCATATCAGCACAGCCTGGTATAGATTTCTGAAGATGGGGTCGGGGGATTGGGGAGACGCTAACATTACATGCATGTGGGGGGCGGCTGGTTCAAAGCAGTGGTGGCCTTTCCCAATTTCCCCAAGACACCAATACCCAGGCCCCCAACAGCCCCCCACCCCTCTCTGAAGTCCATTCCCCATTCTCACTGCGTATGAATGGGGGCTGTAAGTCATGCTCTTGGGGCCTGTGATCTTGCTCACACACACAAAAAAAAATTACGTCCCGCTTTCTTGGCACTTTTTCACCAAAGTATCCATCAAAAACAGAACAATGACGTTTAGCATTAAAAGGCTACAAGGTGCTAAAAAGTCACTCAGCAGCTCACACCGCAGTCAGGTTCTCTATGCATATGAGGACCACAGAATGGCTCAGCAAGAGATTTTTTTAAAAGGTAATTTGGATACTTAATGAGGACCGTGTCTAGAGCAGGGATCCCCAATTCCGGGCCCGGAGTGCCACTTTGCATATTTCCCTGCTCAGACACACCTGCATTACTTAACTGATTAAGATGTGTTTGAGCATGGAAATCTGCAAACTGTGCTGAAAACTGGCCCTCTCTCACAGTGCAGAAGACCAACCCCACAATGGCCCTCTCTCACAGTGCAGAAGGCCAAGCATTTCACTGCACACTGTACTGAGTACAACAATGTAACAAAACTTTGATTGATTGAAAGCATCACATGGAGGTGTCAGGATGTTTTACATGCCAGACACTTTGTGTACATGTTGTCTTTTTGTACTCTGGGTTTTATGCATCTTTAGCCAGTATAGCTAGCATGAAAAGTACCCTCCTTTAATTTTTGATAATCATGTCCAACGTCAAGTTAACATCTTATTCTTTCTGCATCCTGTTATTCCGAAACACAGTATTTTAATATTTACTCCAGCGTGACCCAGTTGGCCAGCACCAGAGCCGCCCACATCCTTTATCATGCAATTCTCAGCCACGCAGCTCAGTGGCCAGCTGCAACGGCTCTTTGTGACACTCTCGATTAGCCTGAGATGCGCAAAATCAAGTGGCCTCTACGACTCCCCGAGCCTGAGAAAGGGCCGGCCGGGGCTGGAGTTGCGATGGTGTTTGAAAGGAATTCAGAGCCAGGCCGCCGCCAGACAGACAGTCCTGCTGCTGCCCGGGAAGCTCAGATGGATGCACAGGGCTCAGTTCGCTTGGTGTTGATGTGAGGTGACTGCTATGCAATTGGAAGGTCGTTGCATCTTCAGCTTGACTCTATGTGGCTTTGGGAGATTCCGTGGGTTTTCCAATAGGGATCCTGTCCATTTATAAAAAATATAGGACTGACCCCCCTTTTATTATAGCTTTTCAAGTACAAGGTCATGTACTGTCAGAAAAAAACTGCTAATTTGTACCTTTAGGGTTACAATTACTTGTCAGTGTACCCACAAGGGTCTGCCAATTGTATCCTAGTTGTAGGTAAATGTACTTTTTAAGGTACAGAAATGGACTCTGATAGTTCTTTGATGTATGGGGGGTAGCAGAGTGGGGGAGGGACACTGGGAGAACATGCAAACACCACACAGACAGGGTGGGGGTAGCTGAGATGCTACGACAGCCCATGTATTAAATTTGCCGAGATCCAGAGCACAGAAACACTTTGAAAGAAAACGCCTTCATCTACTTAAAGGGACCTTTAGGGAGCGCTGGCGAGTCCGTCTGGAGCGTGGCGATGTCGCTCCATTCCGTCACGGCTGACATGCCTGCAGTGCTGGTCACCACACTCCGGGCAGCCATCTGGCTCATTAACGTACGCGCGCGCGGTCGACTTGCTGCCATCGCGGCTTCACAGGTCACCGTCGCCGGGCGTCTCTGACGTGGTGGAACGGGCGGGAGCGGAGACGGCCGGGGTGAAGCGTGACAGCGCCGGAGAGTTGCGGTTCACGCTTTCCGCGACTGCAGCCTCTCGCTGACGGGTCAACGGCTCTGATTTCCATCAAGCTCACCTCATACTCAGTGCCTTCTCAAGCATATCGAGTCTCCGCCTCTCCTGCGGTTTCTTGCTCCTGTTCGCCTCGCTGTCTGTACTGTGTCCATACTCGTCTGTGCGGCATTTTTATCACACTAATAAACAGTAACCCTTTAGGACTCTTTCTTAATGAAAGATTTTATAACAGCTTACTTGATGCAGTCATTATACTGCATTACATACCTTCATAATGCATTATAATGCAGTAATAAAGTATTATAAACCCGGCCATAACTATTTATAAAAAGGCATAACAATATAGTCATGCGTATTTTGCATTACGAATGCTCTGTGAAGCTCTCATCTCAGCTCTCACACCTCCATAATGCAGCACAAAGCATTCTTGATTCTTAAACTGACCATTATAATGCATAAAATAAGGTATTTATATCGCATTTTAGATGAGACTTTTATAGAGCCTTTGTAATGCATGAGAAACATAGCTATAATGTGTTATGCTTTTTTATAAACATTTATAACTGTGTTTATAAGACTTTATGAATGTGTTACAATGACTTATAAGAATAGTTATTAGGCTTTTGAATATGGGCTTCATAGAAAACATCACCAACAATTTTTTGTGAATTTTTTAGTAAAATGTCTGCATGGTTAACATTTATCATCTATGGGACAATATTTAGATATAAGGTTTTGGCCAGGACTTAAATCCCATATTTGATTTCTGGCTCCATTTTAAAAATTGTGTTTTTTCAGGTCTGACACTTTTCAGAATGTCTTCATGACACTTCCCAATGCACTGAACATATGGTATGATTTCATAATGAGACACTTATGAACAAATCATATTCAAGCATAGTCAGTCATTCAGCCGTAAATGTTTTCATTCCTCAGCCTAAATTATAACATCAGAGAACGAGCATGCCGGCGTGTGGGCTTATGCGGGTAGCACAGCATTGGCTCTCTGTGTGGAGTCACTGTGCGTTTGGTCCCCGTCCATAATGCGGAGACGGGGGATTTACAGCCGCCACCGTCCGTAAACTGTCCTTAGAGTATGCACACGTGCGCACCCAGTAACGCGCTGGCATTGCATCATGGGAGCAGCCTGACTCATGGCCAGTTCTGTCTGGGAGAGGCTCCAAGCCTGACATCACACATCCAGTCTCATCCCGCATGCCTCATGCTGTCCGTGTCGGGAGCCGAATCCGAACATCACCAATCTGGTTTCATGCCAATACAAAATCTTGGATAAATGGTTAAGGGGAACTGATAGATAAAATAAACGGCCTAATAAATGTTGTTTACTATCTATCTTTACTATTGTTTGTCTGAAAAAAAGCAATAAAAATCGAGAGCAACTATCAAGCCTGGAGCCAATTTTGGCGACGAGTTATTTGGGTTGCTTCCAGATGCTCTCCAGACAGTTAACGACCATCAATGTCCTTCATAAAGGGCTTTTAACATCGCCGAGGGCAGCCATAACTAATCGATAGGGATAAAGAGTATTTAGACCATTTCTCACTTCAGAACATACTGACCACTCATGCATGAAATATGTCGATTGCATCCTGCCGTTTTGGCCTTTTTAGTTTATCCTTCTACCCCCTTGCAAACATGAGCTACGTTCCAAAAAACTGGATCAGACAGATGGATGCCTTTCACTTTCAAATCGGACGGGTTGCTTGAGCCGTGATAAGACAAATGAATGGAAATGAGAGTTTTTCAAACAGTCAAACAGCAAATTCTTTAATTTAGAAGATGTGCTTGTGCAAAACCAACGTACAAGCTAGGCAAATAGCAGATTAGAAAAAAACTGCTGTTGAGGAGTCCACTGGGCGTAAGTGCAGCTAGGCTGAGCTTCCAATGAACACCCAGCTACAAGGGTAAGCAGCATTAGAGCAGGAGCCACGCAACGTCTTCCAAACAAAGCAAGAACCTACTGTAATAGCTAATCAAATCAACAGAATGCACAACATTAAGAGCATTAGACCTGACGCGTCACCAATATTACAGCTCTTTGCATAATAATAATGACATTAATAATAGTCTTTTATTTGTTGAATACACTTATTTTGCCAAGTGGCTCATTTAAAAGCAGGGAAATCCTTGGGATGATACGCTTGAATTGCTTTTTGGCTGAATCTGCCATGTAATGACATCCACAGTTTGTACACTTGCCCAAGGCACAGAAAAAGTCACAATGTTTGTACAGTATTCCCCCTCAGAACAAGCGATGATCCACTATATTCCATAAATGTCTAGATAATTAGCTTAATGAATAGAAATGACTTAATTTCAGGGAATAATTGACTGTTGCTTTGACTCAAGGCATCAAAACGGGCCCTATAAACACTGATATGTTTAAAGTGACAAAGTGAAATTTAGAATCTAAAAACGATAATTTCAGCCATTTTAACCTACTTCCTTCTCCCTCTAACACTTTCTGGTCCGATGTTTTGCAACAGTAAAATTCACACTGATCTATTTAGTGACAAACAAGTGAGAAAAGCTTGTGGCCCGAGCTCAGGGACACCCAGTATCCCTTTGGGGTTAGGGGTTCTACTCAAAGGACCCACATTGATATGATTCTTCTGATAGCTACAGGATTCAAACCCACAACATAACGACGTAGTTTGCATTTTCCGAATCCGAGCTCGTGCATGAAACTTCCACTGTTTACATTTGCATCACACAGGGTGGGCGGAGGTTCTAGCGTCGCATGTGAATCCCCCCCTGATCAGGTCGGATCTGCAGAAAGTTTCTGTTACCTCACTACTTCTCTGCTTAATACAGGCGATTCATGAAGTGCTTCAGAAAAACGTATCTGACATTCCACCATGTACTCGCGAAAAGCTGCTTTCTCAAAGGACTCCAGAACAGCTCATTTCGAGATGCATAGTACCAGCGTGAAAAGAATTCAGGCATGGTACCAGCACTGAATAAATGCATTGGAGTTGTGCTGTTCAAAGACCACAGCCCCAGCACGCCTGTTTCTTCAGAGGAGCCTGTGTGCATTCAAGATACGTTCAGCCCTGAAAGATACAGGACTGGAAGTTAAATCATGATCTTTTGTAAGACAAAAATGAAGACAAAAGTAAAGTGTCTCTACAGACCAAAAAAATAAATAAAATAAAACAACATGACAGCATTACACACACCCAACTACATTTTTGGCAGTATTCCAATAATTATAGTGTCTAATTTCATATCAAAGCCATGTTAAAGGAGCTTTTGAATTGGTAGCATAATTATGGGCAGATAACAGTTGACAGGATGTGATTAAGATATGTGTATCCAACAGAGACTTTAATGATTAAGTGATAAAAAAAAATCATTTTATCACACATCTTATGATTAATATTTTGGAATCATGACAGTTTCCATGGCACAAATCCATTCAGCAAGGAACTACCATGAATTACAAATAAAAAAAATAAAAGGAACAAATATTTGTTTTCCAGACCACTTTCTGTACTCAGTTTTTTTCCCTACTACTACTACTACTACTAACTACTACAAATAATAATAATAATAATAATAATAATAATAACCGTATTATTAAAGTGATGAGTTAAGATTTCAGACAATGAAAGAATGAACCATGAAAGTAATTTTAACAAATTCATTCATATTCCATAGTTTTGATGTTACATATCAAATTTCTACAAACATTTATTAGA
>JAODKN010000134.1:3665676-3685088 GCA_026774425.1 Petrocephalus zakoni
GCTGCCCGGAGGGACCACCCCACGCGCACAAGGAAATGCTGCCGCGATGGCTGCCATTGGCGTGAGGCTGCTGCCCGGAGGGACCACCCCACACGCACAAGGAAATGCTGCAGCGATGGCTGCCATTGGCGTGAGGCTGCTGCCCGGAGGGACCACCCCACGCGCACAAGGAAATGCTGCCGCGATGGCTGCCATTGGCGTGAGGCTGCTGCCCGTAGGGACCACCCCACACGCACAAGGAAATGCTGCTGCGATGGCAGCCATTGGTGTGAGGCTGCTGCCCGGAGGGACCACCACACGGGCACAAGGAAATGCTGCTGCGATGGCAGCCATTGGCGTGAGGCTGCTGCCCCGAGGGACCACCCCACGCGCGCAAGGAAATGCTGCCGCGATGGCAGAGTTTCTTTTTTCCCCCCGAGACGCAGCTACATCTCTGCAGCTTTACAGATTTCATCATTAAAACTACAAAATATTTTAATACATAACGAAAAGTACTACAGGATTTCCATGGACAACTGTTAGAATATATGTAACTAGTCACATCAAAATATCAACCATTAAATAAGAAATCAGGATAAATTACATTAAAAAAATAAGTGCTGTTGCTGATGTAAATCATTAACCTCCATCTAAAAAGCGAATTATCATCAACTAAAATTTTATTTACCGCATGCAAAAAACAGAGAAGCTGGTCCACCAAATTAAACGCGGGTTCCATCTATTCATCCATCCATCCATACTATTCAATTCAATTCATTTTTTATCTAGCGCCTTTCACAACAGTCGGCCCAAGGCACTTCACATGGGGTGTTGTGACACATTATCACACCATTATGAGAGAGTGACATGAAACAGAAATAAAGAAAGAAAGAAACAAGACAATGGAGGAGAGGATCCAAAAACTCCCAAGTAGGGAGAAAAAGACCTCTGGGGGCCCAAGGTGAACTGGCTGCCCACCCCCGAGGACAATGTTATTGTAAACAGATAGAGTGAGCTTGTTTGCTCAAAGTAAGGAGTGAGCTGTGATCAATACTTCCATCCATCCATCCATCCATCCATCCATCCATCCAAACAGCTTAAAAAATATATTTTTTAAATCACTTCTTTCCATGGAGTGCTGACATTCACATTTTATCAACAAAATCAGCAAAATTCCCATGTTCCGTCATATAATTAGGAACACAATGGCAAGACCGTGGCACTTTAATGGTGGCTGTATTGCAGTGGTTAACTGTAGTACAGCCCCTATTATGTTCATCAATGAAAAGCTGCCATGTTTCATTCAGCGGTTACAGTGTGAAAGCACTGCATGTGCACCTTTTATCTGCGGTAAACAGTAGCACCCAGCAGAAAGTGGCCCTCAGTTAGGTCACAGTGGCCCTTGTTTTAAAGGGACAGCGACTAAATAGTGCCAGCCGTTAGTCAGAGCGCTGCTTCTAGGAAGAAGCCTGTCAGGAAATGATCATTTCACGTACCAATGTTTTGCAGGACTGGCAGCAAGCCTCACATCCTCAAAGCTTCATTAAACCTAAGCTTATGTTCGCCAGGGTGCATCAGCACGCGTACACGTTTAATTTCCCACGACAGAACAAAGCTTGCCTGGAGAGCCCGTGTTCCCTGGACTGAAACCGGAGAAAAACATAAATGGGGAAGATGTGATTATTCATTACAGCCAGCCCCAAGGCCAATCTCCCTAACGTGGACATTCGTTCCCAGGGCAAAGCCTAGTGAAGGCCAGTTTGAAATAAATGCTGATATATCACACAATGGGAGGGGGGGAGGGTCAGGCAAAACTGACATAGCACCTTAGAGTACTGTCAAAGCCAGATTTCAACAAGGCACCGATCCTTTGTAACATGGACGGTTCAGCTGAGTAGGAATCGTCCCTTTAGTCAAAGCCGTTTTCCAAATTATGTTTTTAGGTGCCATCTTCCACAGCCTGACATTAACGAATGAATCACGGTTAATTGTCTTCTGTAAGAGTACATAGCATACTAGTGATAAGGAATCCAACTCATTCGTTTATAAATAAACCCAGTGAACCAGCCGTATGGAATCAGAGGAATGGGCCAGTAAACCAGCACTGCGTGATCATATATGCACACGCAGATCTGCCATTATGGAATTACAAGAGACTTTGGCTGCTTCAGTGAATGGAGGCTGATTAGCAGAACTTCCCCTGGAGAAAGGGCCACAAATACAATAACGGTGCACATGGGTTATTTTTAAATATCCATTAAGCATAGATAAAAGGTCACACTCCACATCAGTCCACTCAAACTCTGCTCCTTTTTGTAAACACTGGTGGACATATAGTTATCAATGTAACCACAATATTATACCTGAACATTTTCCATGTGTTTTCATAAATAAAATTCACACAGAGTGTTACAGCAGGACATGACGGAAGAGAGACTATCCACGTAGCTGCTCTGGCAAGGCAGGATCTCATTAACGTAACAACACAAAGGGAGAAACAAAAACCAAAGCAACAATGAGAGGTCAAAATCAAAAACAAGGCAGGGAACAACAATACTAAAGGCAGGGAGAAACACAAGAAATTACAATAAGTAACATGGGATAATTATTACAGCTGAAACACAGCTAAAACAGCACAACAGCCACAATGGCCACCTGAAGAACAGAATAAAAGCAACAACTTAAATACACCAATAACCAGACTAGACGAAGGACGGGTAAGAACCATAACCAATTATCCAATCACGAAGGACTCTGGGCAACAAGGAACAGGTGGGGAAATCAGATACAGCAAAGGGCCAAACTAAAACAAGGAAAACTGAAAATACCATAAACAGGGAACAAGGAGAAAAACACAAATGGACTGTGACCGAAATATACAAACATGATAAACCAAGAAAACCACAAAATATGTGTTACAAAGCAGCTAACTGAGGCTGGCCACTGGCCACACCCCAGGGTAACACCAAACGGGATGGCCAGCGAGAACTGCTGAGCAAATGGGAAGCCGACACACGGGACAGGGCCAGACAGACACCGGTCCTGACAGAGACAACTGTGACATCATTAAATTTGGCATTAAAAGTGGATGTCAGTGGAACTGCTAGATGGAAAATCTGTTGCTCAGTCTCACAACCTCTCACAAACACCAGTTCTGCTCACGTAGTAAACCTGTCCATTTCTTAATGGCAAAACCCAACTGTGTTCTATTCTTTGTTGCTGTGGGCAACTGCACCTAGGAGGACTATATCGTACACACAAATATGAAAGGTTTCAAGAACTATATCCACACATTTTGTTTAGCCATTATAACTTCCAAAAACTAAAAAGCTAGTCTACATATTGTAATGAGTGACAGAATTTGATTTCAAACTTGTAGATATAAACACTATATGGTAGTGATGTAGCCAAGACCAGCTAAACCGAGACAAAGTCATTACCACGACCAGAGTGTATCGAGATCGAGACAAGACCAAGACATCGCTAGACCAAGTCAAGATCAGAAACAGACGAATGTTTGAGTCTACATAACAGCACACAAAATATGGAACAGGGGCACCATCTTGGGACTAGGCATTTTGGCCTAAAAATTGTGTCTCAGTATAATTTTAACCACAGAATTAAAATTTCAATATAAATGCTTCTGGACAGGTGAAGCTCAGGTATGGCTATTGCACGATGCAAGGGCATAAGTTTGATCTCAGTGTAAAAACCAACACAAAGCATGCATATCCAAATGTTAAACTCTGGGTACTGGACAGATGAGACGGTCAGTGAAAAAGGAAGGAGTCTGCACACCAGATGATATGCCCACATTTCATCAGACATTCCAAAGAGTCACAGATAAAAGTCATTTTTCCCCCCAAATAAGACACACCTTATTGGCTGCATTTGAACGCTACCTACCTGATTGCATTGTGCCAACTGTAAAGTTTGGTGGAGGAGGGATAATGGTATGGGGTTGTTTTTCAGGGGTTGGGTTTAGCCCCCTTAGTTCCAGTGAAGAGAACACTTAATGCTTCAGCATACAAAAACACTTTGGCCAATTCTATGCTTCCAGCTTAATGGGTGCAGTTTGGGGAAGGCCCATCATGACTGTACCCCAGTGTACAAAGCAAGGTCCATAAAGACATGGTTGGGTGAGTTTGGTTTGAAAGAACCCGCACAGAACCCGGACCTCAACCCCATCTAACACCTTTGGTATGAACTAGAATGAAGATTGAGAGCCAGGCCTTCACGTCCAACATCAGTGCCTAACCTCAGAAATGCACTTCTGGATGAATGGGCAAAAATTCCCACAGACAGCAAAATCTTGTGGAAAGCCTTCCCAGAAGAGTGGCAGCTGTTATGGTGGGGGGCAACTCCATATTGATGCCTATGGATTTATAATGGGATGTCATAAAAGTTCTTGTAGGCATAATCCCAATACTTTTGGCCATTGTGTATATTAGTTTAGCTGGAATCATCCACTTATCATGCATGAAGCCAAGGAGTGAAACTCATGATTTTTATAAGAGATTCTGTCAAAGAGTACATCAGCTTTACTGAACCAAAGCTGCACCGTCCACCAGGTGTGTGAATGAAAAATCCAAAAGCCAATAAGGGGAGACAGTCTCGTTCCCCTCATTTTTCCAAAGGCTGCCACTTCATGCAATAAAAGTTTTAGTAGGACTTGCAAAAGCCTGCAAGAAAAAGTGTGGCTCACTGACTCACTACCGTGAGTCATCGTCCATCTCAAAGTGGAGCGCGTGTACTGGCAGCCACAAGGAAAATAAAGCCTGCCTTTCACCCCTTTACTGCTGTAGCTAATTAAGAAGTATGTGCTGCTACACCGAAAGACAGCTGGAGGGGGGCTTGGGGGGTCGTCTACCTGAGTGAAGGAACCTCAGCTATATGCACACAACCTTCAACAGTCTCCACAGGTCTTCTTTGAATACATTCAGGTACCTACTACACCGCATATTTCAAATAAACAACAGACCCACAGAGCTAAGGTGCTGATCTACTTATGACCTGGTCCACAACACACCTGCCACTACATGATGATAATTACTATTATTATTAATAATAATAATAATAATAATAATAATAATAATAATAAGAAGAAGAAGAAGAAGAAGAAGAAGAAGAAGAAGAAGAAGAAGAAGAAGAATATTTGTATCATTTGTATTATTAGTAGTAAAATGCATGTAATGCCTTAAAATAAATGTGAAGTATATGATCCTCATATATCACTCGAATATGCATTTTAGTTTGCGCAGAGATTTCCAGAATGCAGAATAAGGTCAGTCCTTTTCGCCACACTAAATAAGCAAGCCAATCCCTTCCATACTGCAGAGCTTTATAGATACTAATGACTCACACTACAAGACAGTCCCTGGGTACTTTAGTTAGTCATTGAGTCAACTTTACATTGAAACAAGTTCTCTTCTACTTGGAAAAGTGAACGTCTCTGATTCTGCGGTAAGCGCCCGGCATTGCTGCTCTGTAGCCCCCCCATGCCATATCCGCGTCTCCCTCTGCGTCCCCCAGCATACAGCCTCAGTGACTAATGCTGAGGTAACGCGCAACGTCATTAGCAGACCCAGAAATAACTCCTTCCG
The DNA here is from genome assembly GCA_026774425.1 of Petrocephalus zakoni. Taxonomy (NCBI): domain Eukaryota; kingdom Metazoa; phylum Chordata; class Actinopteri; order Osteoglossiformes; family Mormyridae; genus Petrocephalus; species Petrocephalus zakoni. The sequence goes on from JAODKN010000134.1 coordinate 3,671,259, forward strand.
TGCAGCGCTTCATACAGATTTACAGAAGCAAAAAAATAATAATAAAAACGTTACGCTTGTTGAAACAGTTCATCTTGCCAGGAGCATTTATCCAGTGCGGGAGCGCAGTGAGCCTGGAGCTTTCCTCAACGCGGGTGCAAGCACACGCAGGCTGACATGGGCAGGGGGAGTGTGTCAGGAAAGGGCCGCGGCGTTAAAAAGAAATCGACAAATGGATACATTGTAACTTAAAATTCAAGAGTAGCTAAGTGACCTTGGCAACTGCTGAATATCGGCTTAGTGAGCGGCAAAGACTGAATAAAATATTTTGAGAGAAGGCAGCATATTGCGACACACACATTCACAAGGTCAAAACAAGGAAACACACACCCCCTCCAGGTCATCAGTTATAGCAGAGACGTTTCCTGCATACAGGGTAACAGGATTCCGGTACCCCCACTGCCAGCCGCAATAATCAGGTGCCTGATTAAGATCACCTTATTAATTTAAATAAAAGTCAGGTCTGCTGCTTCGGTGGGGTGAAAGCAGATAAAAGCTGACACATGCAGAGGTAGATTTTGTATTAATTCTGAAAATGTTCCTTTACGTAGTACAAATTTTATAAATGTGTCCAATCTTTGAACTATTTAACACTTATTGACAAAGGATTGCAATGCTTTAAATAATATATTTGAAATGCACAATCGATATCCTCTAGCACCACATTAATTAAAATCAGTATTTTTTTTTTTTTCAATCAAATCGATATAGAGTTGCTCCTCTATAAAGTCAAATTTCTTCCGTGACTTTGAATAAAACCTTCATACACACCTTCAAGTGGTTTAAGAATGTTATTTATAAACATGGACGTGTGTTAAGACCTTTAAAAACCATTTTGAACAGATCTAGCGAGCCCCCACCGCCGGAAAGTAACACTTCTCGGCTGCATTGGGCTGCGTGTAAGCCGCAGGCAGGAGAGAGGCGCACCAGCCCCGTACCTCACGGGCTCGGCTCGGCTCGGCGGCTCCGCATCGCCTCCGATCCTCTCCCCCCCGTCCTTATTAGCAGGATACTCACGATCCCGCATTAAGGCACCGAATGGCGTCACCGGCCGCGTCATCCCGGCACCGGGCCGCTTTCACGGCTTGCGCTGCGTGCCCACAACTCCGCTCGGAGCTGCAGCACTTCTCTTACGTTTAACTTTACTGCCGTTGTATACAATGGTTCCACAAGTACTCAAACAACTAAGTGTACACGTCATATGACAATCTACCCTAATTATACTCGAGTATAATTATCTGGGTTTTTCTTTAACTCAGTGACCTGACTTCGCAGTAATTAGGACTTAACTACCAACACAAGGGTTTAGCTGAGTTTAAGTTGCCCACTTAGTTGCGTTTGCACCTTTGTGGTTGATTTAAAATATTTCATCATTATTTGAACGCTGTGGACCAGGATCGGATATGTATCTCAACATACATATTGTTTCAAATATTGTGGCATACATACACACTCATGAAAGATTACCAAGGGTATCAGCATGTACTCCCATTTGTAGTAGTGTATATTATTTTTGACTACACTGATGTCTTACCGTATGATTAGTGTTACTATATTAGTATTATGGTACTCTTCCTCGTTTTTTGCGTGTTTGTTACTTGAGGTGTTTCACTCAGTCACATAAATATTGCGCCGATTGTCAGAAAGTACGAAAGTGGCGCGACGCAGCGAGAACCAGGCGCACACGGGCGTTAATGGGAGCGGCGTGCGCATGCGCGCTGAGGCGTTTGAGTGTGTATGGGTGTGTGTCCCTGAATCATCGCTGTGCGAAGAGCAGCGCAGAGTGATGGGACCCGAGTGAAGGGACAGCAGCGAGCTCCCAGTGGCTGGCTATGACAGGTAGCATTACGGCTTTTGCATGCATCATATCCATGTACCGCTGCAGAGGGGATCATTCACGCCCTCTAAGTACCTTATCTTGACTGGTTATGATTTGGGGATTATAGTTTTTTTTCCGAAATGCTCCTCGTTACTGTTTTGCATCCGATGTGTTTTGGGGCAAGTAGCATAGATGCATTTATAATAATTTCTGTGCCTGTTTCCGAAGTGCGTGCATGAACTTAATAGAGAACACGTTGTTCCCGAAGTAGGTAACACGTGTTTGCTTTTTGAAAAAAACAATTAAGCGCACTTGTATTTAGTCTTGTTTGGTGAAATGTTCCGGCATCGCATTTAAATATTAGTTGTTGCCGCCTTGGATACATGTGGATTGACGGTTATGATCGGATTTATAGTACAGCCGTTTGGTCTCTAGTTATTCCTGCTTTCCAGCTGCTCGATCGCTAGTTATTCCTGGCTTACAGCCGCTAGTTATTCTTGCTTCGCAACCGCTCAGTCGCTAGTTAGTCCTGCTTTGATCATCAGCCACGTTGGTTGAGTCCTGGGGGGTTCAGCACCATGGACAGGGTTATGAGGTGAGGTGAGGTGGGGGGGGGGGAGGGTTAACGCTCTCTCGATACTTCCTCGAGCATGTAGATTGACGTTCTTCTTCAGGTTTTGGTAAAAACCGAACACAGCGGAAAATTCAGCATAGCCGCACTTTTTGGGCATGGAAAAAAGCCAAAATGCAAATTATGAAACTCATCTTTAGAGATTTCCGCTTGCTTATGCGTAGTGTGCGCTTTTAACGTGGCCACGGCATTTCACTGTTCAAACTCGCTGTTCATATCGACCGTAGAAATGTTTGGCCAGTGTCAGTACATACACCGGTATCCATTCTCCAAAACAGTTTGTGAAAACGTGACATTGTGCAAGTTTTAAAGAGAAATATATATTAAATATATAATATAAATTTTATTTATATACAGTTTGCGAATACGTGACATTGCGCATGTTTTAAAGAGAAATATATATATAATATAATATTAATTGATTTATGTGCCCTACTATTTGCATTTACTACGGTTCTCAAGCATGGTTGTCCATTTGTGTTATAGGATGTACTACACAAAATGTTATGCCTATTTGAGCATTATGTGACATTCATTGATGCCCAGCATAATAGAGCCCCTTGGCTTAGACTGGGCTGCACACCTGAGAGAATTTGTCCTTCAGATGTGTACACGAGTCCCAAGAGTGCTGAACTGTTTATGCAAGGGAGTGGTTTCCATACCCGAGGCTGATCACAGGTGCAGCGTAGCTTCCGAAAGCCCGGCTGGGGGCCCTAAACGTGCCAATCATCTGCGCTGGGAAATGCCCTTCGGACCTCTGGGTCCTTGTTGCGCCATCAGGTGACTGCGGGGAGAAACAGGCATTGGCTAGAACGTCTTTGCATCATTGATGTGCCACACAAGGGAAGACTGCTGAGCATAACAGATAGCCGACAGCCACTAACCTGAGCTGAACTGGGATGCATTTCCTGATGTCGAGGGTGGTGCATTAGCAATCTTAATCCAAAACCACTGACTTCAGTTACTTTGATCCACCATAGGATAGAGTCAATTGCTGTGATATTTCAACAGATACAGATGGAAACATAAGACTACGAAAATTAAATTTGGACTTATACAAAAAAAATGCAAAAGATATCTTAATTTGCAATATGTAGAAGCTACACACACATGCATACCAAGCCTTCAGTTTTGTGATCTGAAGCCTCCAATTAACATTAGTATTTATCTCTGAATAATTATATATAATGACAATTCTACTGTAAGACATTACAGACATTACAGCACTGTTTGAAAAGATGTTAAGCATAGAAATGAGCTTAGCAGCAACGTGCTTTTACTTTGCAGTGGTATGTGTGGCTTTGACAAGCTGTGCTGGCAATATGTCTGCTTTAGATCTTGTTATATTTAATATTTCTGATATAAAATCCTCTGCTACAATAACACATATGGTCAAAGACAGAGGGTCTCTTGGCAGTACGATGGCCTCGACAGCCTGGAGAACCACGGAGATGATTGCTGACTCACATGTGGGTAGTCAAGGCCACACACAAGCCCTGTCAGTTTCTAGGTTGCCGGGGAGGAGCCCAGAGATCTGACAGCACGTAAAATGTATTTAGACGCCAACTCACAGCCGCCGCTATTCATCCACTTGTGGTTTACTTATTAAATGATAGTCCAGCGTAGTCACAGTTTCCACCAATACAGATAATGCAGAGAAGTCATTGTGGATAAAACTGCAGTAGATGACAGAAATTCGGGGGTCAAAATGTCACCTTGGACCAGTTGGCAATTAGCAGAGTGAGTGGGGACGTTTGGGACCCCTATAAAGTGCTGGGCCCTCTGATTCTGCCAGGGTATCCATGGCCCTCTAACACCCCTTGATGGTGGGGGGGAGACAGGGACGTTTCTGGGGCCCCAGTCCAAAAGTCACTTTGAGCACCCCCCACCCTCCCTCAGATATTTAAAAAATTAGATAAATAGCTAGTGAGTAGGGTCAGAAGATTGTACCTAGCAAGCTGGTTAATTGTACATGCTATTCCAGCATCTCCTAAATAAGAAATCTTTCATTTAATATTTAGTGTAGTGAGTAATAGTTACTCTCCATTTAATGTTTCAACCATTTTGAGCAATGGTATGTTCTACCCTTCAAAGTGCTACACTAGTAGTAGCATGTTCTGCCAGCCAGCCAGCTAGCTAGCTATGGTCTTCTCATTCTATTCAATGTCAATGTCACATGCAACCATGAAGCGGTCATATCCCAGCAGCACCATGAAAAGGAAAATCAAAGATAGGGAGTCTCTAACATAAGCCAACTACAGTACCTCCTCGAAAATAAGACCGGGTCTTAAATTATTTTATAATTCAATACGTCTGTTGTGTGCTGCAACAGGACGTACTAAATGCGTCCGTCTGGCTTCCTTAGAGTTCTGCTGACGGGTTACTGGGGCTTATTTTCGGGTTACGTCTTATTTTTGGGGAAATATGGTAGTTTCTTCACCAAACACAATGAAATGCCTGATGAAGCATGACAAATGGCAATGAAGTGAATTTTTGAGAGGGGCCTCAAATGCGCCTCTGCTTGCATTCAGTACTGATGTAGAGGGGTCACTGACATGTACTGTGTCCTCTGCTCGCGTGCTACAGATGCGAGGGATGGCCTCGTGCCCGGACATCTGCGGAGCGAGGCACGCTGAGAGACCACAGCCGGCTGCCATCGGCGCCGACCACCCACGCTATGGCGTCCGCTCGTATCTGCACCAGTTCTATGAGGAGTGCACCACCTCCATCTGGGAATGCGAGGAAGATTTTCAGACTCAGAGATCGCCAAGCGGGTGGAGCTCTGTCCTCTGGAAGGTAACGTGACGCTTGGACTTTGCTACAGATTATGAAAAATAAAAACTGGGAATATTTAATGAGCTATATGAATAAATGGATGATTAAATTAAACAATAACTGACTAATTGGGGATTGTGTGCCTATGATTGGAAGGTCACTGGTTCAAATCCCAGGGTTAGCAGAGTGATTCATTGGACCCATCAGCAAGACCCTAAACCCTCAATTGCTTCCAGACTGACTGACTCAGTTTTCTCAAAAATCTGTGTTGCTTTGAATAAATGTGTCTGCTAAATAAATAAAATATAAATATATGAAAGCTTCTAATAAACTTTTCTCAAATATCATTTTATTAAATTGCCTTAGCATGTTTAATTTCTGCAAATATCCGTAGATTAAAACGGCTGTCAGTTGAATTGTTGCACACATATTAAGCAATTTCCTCTGGGATGAATAAAGTTTTTCTGATTCTGATTCATATAAATACTAACTATAAAGTCTACTTGTTGCTGTAGTCAGGTTGCACAGCACCAGTCACCAGTTTGGACAAGCCAAACCACCTGATCGTGTGACATCATATGACCTGGCCACCTGACCTAAACCCAGAAGAAATGGTTTCTGAGGAGTATGACCAAAGAGTGTAGGAAAAGTGGCCAATGAGAGCTCAGCATATATGTGGGAACTCCTTCAGGACAGCTGGAAAAGTGGCCAATAAGAGCTCAGCATATATGTGGGACCTCCTTCAGGACAGCTGGAAAAGCATCCCAGGAGGCCACCACATGAAACTGGCGTAGAAGAGAAAGTAGGCTCAGCCAGTCCCTGGAACAAGTGAAGTTAAAGGCCTTGCTCAAGGGTCCAATGCTGGATCCATCTCTGCTGACCACAGGATGTGATCTAGCGATGTTCTGAATCCCATCCCGCATAAGTGCCCCACCCACCAAATTGTTGGTTTTGTTTAATCCTTTTTTAGTCAGTACATAATCCATATATGTTATTTTATAGTTTTGATGTATATTTATTATTCTAAAATGTAGAGAATAGTACAAATAAACCTTTCTACGGGTGGGTGTGTCCAAATTTTTGACCAGCCTTAGGTTGATCCTTCCCACTTTAGGGTGCTCTTTGCTCTTCCTTTCTCTTTTTCAGGTCTTCCTCGCTTTGGGAACCTTAATCTTAATCACAGGCCTGGCCGTGCTGACTGTGGGCTACGCCACTACACCCAAAATCGAAGCCTTTGGGGAGGAGGACCTTCTGTTCGTGGACAGCAGAGCTGCGAGCTTCAACCAGGCCCTCGAAGCCTGCAAGCTGGCTGGGGCCATAGTGTTTTGCATAGGGGGCTGCATGATGGCGGGGGGCTTTTTGCTGTCTGCCTTCGCAGAGGGAAACTCCAAACAGGAGCAGGGCCTTTGGCAGAGGCTGGCCCAGAGGCCGCGCGAGCCAGTAACCAGGGCGCCAGCCCCAGGGGAGAGTAAGATCCCCGTCACGCTGTCCAAAGTGCAGAACGTTCAGCCCACATCCGCAACCTGACGCTAAGCGGTAATCTCATGAAATACATGTATCTACTTGAAATCCAGATTAAGCGAATAAGCATATATGAGATACAGTCCAGAACATATAACTTTACTTGCATAAAAAAATGAAGATTACTGGGGGAAAATGTGTTATTCCATCTACAATCCACATATTTTCAAAGAAAATCTATAGTGCAATAAAACTATTCATCAGTTTCATCATGTCATAGCACTGGACTTTGGATAGCCGTCACTGGGTGTTACGTAATGACAGAAAACCATTGTTGTTTTTAAGCATATTATTCAATTACTGGATTTCAAACCTGGAAAACAGCTTGTTGGAAATTGCTTGTTTATAATGGTTTTAATATAGATTTCAAATTATGGTGAGGAACGACAAAAATTTGTCTAAATAATCCATTATCCCACTCGTTCACGAGCAACTGCCGCAAAACCGAAACAACGACAAACCTTAATTTCAAGTAGGGGCAGTATGTAAAATGCAAAAAGAAAAAAAAATCAATCAGAAAGTAGTGATTTGTAAATAAAATTGATCTGTATTATATTGAAAACATTAAAAATTTCAATTTCCTTATAATCTTTATTTATTGCTTTTTTATCAATATACCCTCATTGTGAATTTGGTGCCTACAACATGTACCCAAAGAGTTGGGACGGGGGCAGTGTAACACTAGGAGTGCTGTAGAACATTCATAAGACACCTTGAACAGGTGACCGCATCATGCCCGGGTACAAGACGGGCATCAATGAGAGGCTCAGTCACTTACAAGCCAGGATGGGTCGCAGCTCGCCACTGTGGTCATAACTGCATGATCGAATCCCACAGTTTAAGAACATTTCTAAAGACAGATGCAGGGAATTTAGGGATTTCACTCAAAAAATTCTGTGTGTGAAGGACAAGTCCAAAAATCAATACTGAATAGCAGTGATCCTTGATGCCTCAGACGACATTGCATTAAATTCTGACTTGCTTCTGTGATGGATATAATCACATGGGTTTGGGAATACTTTGGAAAACCATTGTTGATAAACCCAGTTTCGCCACTGCATCCACAAATGCAAGTCAAAATTGTACTATGCAAAGAGGAAGCCTTATTTCAACAACATCCAGACATGCTTCTTGGTTGTTGGCCTTTGAGGTTCCAGTGATACGCGCTGCTCTGGTATGACAAGTTGTCCTTTCAGATTGTTTATGGAGATAATGGGCATCAATTTCTCCAGTCCGAAGAACGTTCCTGATTCTTAAAAGGGTATGTTACGCCCATGTAATGGGTAACATTGACTTATGGCATCACAGAAGCATGTCAAACTTTAATGCAATGCTGTATGAGGCGTCAAGAATCACTGCTATTCAGTATTGGTTTTTGACCTTGCCCTTCACACACAGAATTTTTTTGAGTAAAATCCCTAAATTCCCAGCATCTGTGTTGAGAAACATTCTTCACCTGTTGTATTCGATTATTCAGTTACGAGCACAGTGGCTAGCCGCGAACCTTCCTGATTTGTAAGTGACTGGGCTTCTCACTGAAGCCAATTTTGTGCCCAAGCATGATGGTATCACCTGTTCAAGGTTTCTATTCTATGTCTATTCTACAGCACTCCTAGTGTTACACTGCCTCCGTCCCAGCTCTTTGGGTACATGCTGTAAGCACCAAAGTCAGAATGAAGGTATATTTACAGAAAAGCAATTAATAAAGTTTATACGGAATAACATTACATTTCCTGTCTTTTTACCATTTTCAGTTTAATAAGGGTCAAAGATTTACAAATCACTGTAAGCATTCAATCTCACAAATTTTAAAATGAACAGACTGTATTCACGTTGTTGCCAAAATACAAGTAACTAAACAGCACTGGATAATGTTGTTATATGAGATCACATGCTATCATTCAAGTTTGTCCAACAGTGATCGCACTAAGAAAATCATGATTCTTTAATGTATCTCCTGACGTTCATACTACACAGTACAACCACCATTTTGTAAGCCGATTCACCTGCATTATCAGTGTCAACGTTACACAGACATGCCATTTTCTGGACGTGTGTATTGACGTGGAATAAACAGAGAGGCTATTTAAGCTGTGTATTGTTAATGAACATGTCAGTTTTTGACCTAAGCCCTGTGTCTCCCGGGATAAGCTCCGCCTCCTGACCCCCTATTACCCTGAACAGGATAAGTGGTTAGAAGATAGATGGATGGCTGGATGGAGCTATTGACCCGAATCAATAATCAGGTCTGACAGGATTGTGTCAGTGAAGTGTATGTGTCGCATCAAGGTACACCAACTTGGAGTGAAACAAAACCATTTCATCAAAGGGGTCAACACCTCTGTCCCTAGCCAAGAGAATAAACTATGCATCAGGACCAGCAGGTGACAGATGGATTGACATTTTAAGATGTGCTGTCACAATAAAACCAAATTATATTATTTAAGAATTTGCGCACATATTTCAATTCAGCTGATTCAAGCTAATTACTTGCCACACCTATTTCTACAAAAGTAGTATTAAACTGCTGTAACACACGTAAACATCACAAAAACACGTAAACATATTGTAGCTAAGTGTTCCAAAAATGAAGCAATTTGGTAAGACTAGTGATTTATTTCATAAAGATGAAATAACCTTAATTACACAGCAATTGCATATTTACAGAAACCCTGCCTACCTTTTAAATCTTAATGTCTAGCTTTTTTTGGTCACAGGTACATTTTGTATCTTGGAGATGGGTTGCTAAGGTTACAGCCAGTGGGAAGAAAGGTAACAGGTTTAATTGCCCATGAATCCGTATTCGAAATTAGTGTTGTTGTCCGGACATATTCTGTTCAATCTATATTTCCGCTGTCTCACTGGTTTAAGAGCTACCCTTCAATTAACAGTTCAATTCCAAATGGTACATGGTGTGAAGTGACTACTCTGGGTTTGAGGACTTGAAATAACAGAAAAAGAGTGAAAAGTAGGATGTCCTATAAACTCAGGGTCACCCTCCCTCTCAAAGAATCTCCTAGAACAAGCTGTGGGTTTCAGTATCGGAGCTAACTGGACTTTTTCTATGTTATGAGGTGGTTCTGTCCTCTAATGATGAAGCAAGATAGGATGTCTGTTAGACTAGCACAGGTCATTACTTTCGATACACATAAAAAAAAAACACCAGCACTTGGCCCAGAACATGCACTCTGTGGCCAGTAGATTATATACACCTGCTGGTTAATGCCCTGCACACAGCCATCATGTAGCTGCAGATGAATTCATACAGCGCCCAATGCCAGGTGGTTCATTTACTTGTTTACCGTTTAGATAAACATTTCAACATCTAAGATACACAAAACATGTGATTTTTAAATGTGGTGTGATAGTCTGTGCCAGATTTGGTGGTTCATGAATCCCAGAAACAGCTGTCGTCCTGGGATTCCCATACGCTACAGTGTCTGCAGTTTGCAGAGAATGGTGTGATATACAACAAACATCATTGCTGTTCTGTTGCTGAAATCACCTTACTAATGAGAAAGGTCAGAGGATAATGGTCAGACTCCTTAAAGCTCAGCTCAATACATGCCTGAATGGGGTCTGGAGTCAATCCTACCTGGAACTTGTTAGGCGTAGTTAGTCTGTCCTCAGTGAAATGCGTCGACAATATTTTAAAATAACACATAGCTTATTTTTAATTACCAGTTTGATTTCTAAAAAGCGTTCATTCATTATGACAATATTACAATACTACGTTCAGATTATCACAAAACAAAAAGGAGATTTTACACAGTGCAAAGTTTCAATGGCATTCCACAGTGGCGCTATGCATGAGCACCCAAAGAGGAAACACACAGAGTAGGCAAAACCACCCTAAGTGTAGTCTATTCATGTTTATTAAATGACCATTAGTACGGAGTGCTCTATAATATCATTTGTTCTTGTGGCTTCTACACAAACCCATTATTAGCGCTCGTGGGCGCCTTGACAACACTGTCATTATCGGAAATGGACAGTAAATAAATAACATAAAAATAAAATAAATAAGAATAAAAACAAAATTTTTACAAAACAAAATGCGTCGGACTTTAAACTGCCAAACCAACCGCCACACCACCGACCTATTTTTACCTTGTATATCCACAAGGCAACACAACGGTAATGTACGGTGCCCGGCTAACCAAGTTTATACGGGATGCTAACTTTAGGGTGCCACAAAACGCATCTCATTAATATTTCAGACGTATATTTACGGTACTATACGGACATTTGCTTACACCCACAGTTTGTTAAGCAGATTAGTAGTAAGGCTAAAATATTAATGAGGCATATTATGATGTCCAAAACAATCAGTATAAATTCGTCATACCCTTATATTTAATGGACATGTGGGACTTTAAACCACCGACGTCTTTTTTGTTTGTTTTTACCTTGTTTATCCGCAATATCTCTTCTTTTAAAAAGATGTTGCAGCTGCTGAGCTGTCCCTGTCTTCCCCACTTCACAGCTTATAGCACTGAATTATACCAAAGCATATTATAACAGTATTATGTGGCGGGCTCCTCTAATTTAACTTACTAAACAGTAAGATAAGCCAAACGTGCTCATGCTCAACAGTAGTGAGTATACCTACTGAGAGAGGCCTGAGTGGGGAAAAAGCAGGATCCGCCGGACTCATCGATGTGAGATGTGAAATCAGGCTATCCCTTCTGGTACATGTACCAACAAAAGTGCTACTGTGGAACAAATGGCTGATCATTTTAATGATGGTCATGAGAGTGATGTGTCAGAACCCATAGTGCGTCGGCCTGTGCTATGGAAGAGAATGAAATATGTAATGAAACTGTGGATTGGACTTGTTGGTCCAACGCATCTCACAGATGCTTGACACCTATGCAGGAGTGATTCCCGTGTTTTTAACAGTGGACGCGGATTAGCACGGCCAGTCTGACAGTCCTGTGGCTCACAGCAGAGGTAGAAGCCATGTGTGTCGTAACCCTTATTTTGATTTGTAACAGATGGAACAGCCTGTGTTCACATCCAGGATTGATGTGTCTTGCCCAGCACTGTTGGTGGATCATGGGTTTTCCCTCCTTGGATCACTCTCAAGAGGTCTTCACTGACCGTGAGCATCCGAAAGACCTGGCCACTTCTGAGATGCGCAGACCCAGCAGTCTGGCTTTCCTCACAGTCACTCAGGTCATTACTCTCAATACTTGCCATTTCTTCTGCATTCAAGATGTCAACAAAAAGCACTAAATGTTAGGTTACCATCATATATATTCCAGACATTAACACACACCATATTTACATAGTCAACGTTACACCTTGGTCATAATGTTTTGCCTCATCTGTGTAAGTGCTAATCTACTCTACCTACTAATACTTAGTTAAAGCATCATTCTTAGCCAACAATCTAACTGTTAATTATTTCAAACATAAGACCAAAAGACCACAGATAGAAAATAAGCATTGCTCCATAACTTCCATTAGACAACTAGCTAAAAAACTACCTTAATTTGGTAACCTTGATTGAAATTAAAAATTAAAGGCTTGAATGTGTTATCTTTCATTCATAACCAATTTAGAAGCCCTCCCCGCTAATTTGCAAATTCTTAAAAAATTGCAAATTTGGCCTTCCGAGAAATGATAATTGTGCTTTTCATGTACTTACTTCTGTAGATTCATGAGTAGAAGTCATTGACATAATTATATGAGTCATAATAAAGTAGCGGAAGTAATCACAGAAATTCAGGCATTATGCATAATAAAAATCTATACAAATGGCTATTAACTTCAAAACTGTAGCCTCACATCAGAAATGCTAAAGAAAGTATATTAATGGGCCATTAAAATAAAATAAATAAAAAAAAATATATATATATATATATATAAGCACACACATGACTATGTGAAGAGCTGCTGCTTAGCTAAACAAAACACAATCCAGCAGGGCAACCAAAAGCAAACAGTATAGCTATACAGGTATAAACGGATTTCAGGGAGGCCTTGACCATGACACCTATTGATTACAAGTAACTGGTATGGTAAATGAAAATTAACTTAAGTAGATCTCCATGTTTGGAAATAACATACCAGGACATTTAATTTGCTTGGGTCTAATATATTGACATAGGGGGGAGTCGTACAAGGTTTCACGTAATACTTAAAATTAATAGAAGTAAGCCATGTGGAAAAACAATTATTTTGCACCGACTAGCCAGTAAAATGCTCAAATTATTTTTTTTGTGTTTCTTACAAGAAGAGGCTATTTTCAGGGTAGGTCCATTGGGACTGAAGTTTGTTTTCCTCTATCTGTGGGTCAGACTGACTTTCACTGTGGTAGTCAGAAATATGGTTAATCCAGAAAGTTCCTTCTGTATTCCCACTGATACCCACTAAACAGATAACATCAACACATCTGAGCCACATCACCTAAGACGGAAGCTATTGTAATCAAGAGCAAAATGGATGTCCAAAGACTGGACACTTCATATATTCTAATAATATTTATGCAAAATGCAACAATTAAAATAGCATCAATTGTCTTTCCCATCAGCTAAGCTGAATTCTACAGTTGCTCCTCTGGTTACGATGATCCGTGTTACGATAACTTTACAACGGGCATTCCCATCATATATTTATTCAATAAATTATATGAGATATTCAATATTTTATTATAAAACAGACTTTGTATTAATAATTTTGCCCAAATCTAGGCTAATGTAATTGTTCTAAGCATGTTCAAGGTTGGCTAGGCTATGATGTTTGTTAAGTTAGGTGTACGGTATAAAATGCATTTTCCAATTACAGTAGATTTACCTAAATTTAACCCAAGTGTAAAGTCAGGTGCAGCTGTATATACAAGTTATATTTAGCTTAGCTACTAAGCATATTTTCAAGAAAACATTGAACTCTCTCGCCATTCGGTAAACATCAGTTGCTGGGTCACTGCACTTCTTAAATGAAGATCTTGGGTGGGTTTCCCGAAAGCGATCAATCTTAGTGAATAACGAACAAGATTAAGTACTACTTAGGAAAATAATGAGCGAGGTCTACGTGCTTT
>JAODKN010000134.1:3685188-3703540 GCA_026774425.1 Petrocephalus zakoni
TGTGCTGTTTATGTTAACGTGCTGTGTAAATGTGAAATGACTCCAATTTTAATTCTACTTCCTTATATTCTAATTGTGATTCTGCAACGTTTTCAAGCAGTTTTATGAATTGCATTTCATTTTCATGGTCATTCTCAAGTCAATTCCGAATGGTGCACAACCCTGTAATGTACTGAAAATGCGCGCAGGAATTACAACAACGAGCGGCGTTTGCGCTAATTTATAGTCTACGTTATAGTTTTATATTTGTCTTAATTGTACATTTAACTGTACGTTATTAATTTTGACCCCTAATTATATCATCGGCAGTATTACATCGGCTAAAGAAGACCGCCAGTGTGTTTTGTGATCTATTTTAGCTGATCTCTGCATGTCTGTGACAGGACAGCAGGCAAAAGTTCAAACAACGAACTACTTAAAAAATAACGAGTGGGTCGGATCACTCGCAAATCTACGAGCGAAATAACAAACTACTTAGCTACGAGGAGTTTCGGGAAAGGCTCGTTAATTAACGATCAATCTTAAATGCTCGATGACGAACTACTTAGTATGCTTTCGGGAAGCCCACCCCTTGTCAGCAGAGGTAGGTAATCCAGGCCCAAAGGGGGTCAAAATCAACACCAAGATTTTGTTCCAACCAACCAGCAGAGTACAAAAAGTCAGTCACAGAGTACTCAACTGGTTGGTTGAAACAATTTTGTTCTGGACATTTATTCTCTGGACCTGAATTGCCCACCTGTGCTCGTCAGTAGCTCAATTGAGTTTATTTTAACTGAACAACCTGGCGTAAGCACACTACATATAAGCAGACAGGAGATCATTAGAACCCCAGGCCTCTTATCTCTGCATGTGCCAAGCACAGAGGTCTAAGTACATTTCAAGCAGCTGATTAAAGATGCTTAACACATCGTTTTACTTTATAGCAACATTTATTTCTTTTTTCATTATTCTTATGCTTTCAAAGTTTACATGTACATTAAAAGATTTTAAGAATTCTTTTTTTTATCTTAATCAATTTTTTTCCATCTACGAAACATTATGAACATTTAACTAAACTCTACAACGTCTATCTAAGCTGTTCGCAGAATATGATCACTGCTTGAGCCCTGGTGCATTTTCCTTGTTACACGGCCGATTTTGCAGTAATATACAGCCTATTGTTTATTCTGAGCCGTGCCTAGTGACGTGACAGACGTACAGTATGGACTTTGCCAATTCCCAAGGCACTTTGCCTGCCAAATCAATATTAACTGAAAGTAAGCTGAAAATTGGTAAGGGGAAGGCTGCCCTTCCTCAGCCCACAATGCACTCCTCATGGAAAGGTGATGTAGCTTCAGGAGGTGGTTTCAGATGTGTTCCCCAACAGGAAGCCAGGGTTAGTGCGAGTCAAACAAAACAGAAAAATATAGAAATGATTGAGATTCAAATGTAGAATTGGGTTGTTTTGGCTTCATATAATATCCACCTGTTAACTATTTTATTTATTTAATTAAATTAATTATTTATTTGGTTATCAGGTACCTCTTATTAAATTCCCTGAGTCAAGTTTGAAAAGAAAAAAAAAAAAAGGTAAAACTTATAAAAAGAAAATAGAAAGTTAGTTCTTAGAAAATGCTAAGACAGAAGTTTGCTTTGCTAAAGGAAAGAATCCACACATACCTTTCTTTGACTAGAGAAAATAAAATGTGTATCTACAAAATATTGTTTAATCGTCAGAAAATATCTGCATACTAAAAATAAATAGCTCCATTTGTGATTGCTTGGCTAATTTGCAAATTCAGTGGTGAAGTTTTTTATTCATAGAGGTCTTCAGCAGATTGTCAGTTCAGTGGGCCTTGTTATCCCAGAATTCCTGTCGTCTTTAGTGCCTGTCATCAGACAAGTCTACCTACTGCTGTCCTGCTAGATTATCATCTCCAGCAGGCCTCGTATTAGCCTTCATGTCCTCAAATTCCTGACACGTTTCTTCATTTTTGTGACTTCCAGTGTCCTTTTTGTCATTTGGGACATTCCTACTCCCCATCTGCTGGTCCGCCAGCACCAGCTTCTTCCAGTGATGTCACTTCCTGTGTCTCCTCACCTACTCCTTCGCCTACATTAGTGTCGTCCTTAGCCTCCGGTTCACCGTTTCCCCACTCTCCATCTCCAGCCTCATCCTCCTTCTCATTCCCACCCACCCGCTCTTCCTCTGCCTGCTTGTCCTCCATCTCAGGAGATGGATCGTTTGCTGCTCCCTCATCGCACTCCTCTGCTTGGTCCCCTTCCTCCTCACCATCGACTTCATTTCCATTTACAGTAGGAATGGGGTTGCTGGCTTCTCCCTCGCTCTTTTCCTCATTTCCATTTGAGATCTGCGTAGGGTCATCTTCTTCCTCATTCATTTCCTGTTTTCCATTTGAGGTCTGGGCGGGGTCCTCTTTTTCCTCGTTCATTTCCTCATTTCCATTTGAGGTCTGGGCGGGGTCCTCTTCTCCCTCGTTCATTTCCTCATTTCCATTTGAGGTCTGGGCGGGGTCCTCTTCTCCCTCGTTCATTTCCTCATTTCCATTTGAGGTCTGGGCGGGGTCCTCTTCTCCCTCATTCATTTCCTCATTTCCATTTAAGGTCTGTGCGGGGTCCTCTT
Source organism: Petrocephalus zakoni (assembly GCA_026774425.1). NCBI lineage: Eukaryota > Metazoa > Chordata > Actinopteri > Osteoglossiformes > Mormyridae > Petrocephalus > Petrocephalus zakoni. Next base: position 3,687,812 of record JAODKN010000134.1, read on the forward strand.
CTCCCTCATTCATTTCCCCATTTCCATTTATTGCAGACATTGTGTCAGCTGCATCTGATCCCTGCTCTCCTTCATCGACTGCAGCTGTTGCGCCACCTTCCTCCTCCTCCTCCTCCTCCTCCTCCTCGTCCTTCACCCCCTCCACTTCACTTGCACCAGGGGCAGTACCGTCTTCCTCTCCATTATCATTTCCCCCTGCACTCTCTTCTGTGCCGTTCTCATTTTCTCCTTTTATCTGTTTGTTGTTTAAAGAAAAGGCCAAATGCAAATATGTATACATTAGAAGTTAAATCTTTACAATTTAAATGCACGATCACTTTTATTTTGTATTGTACGTGCTAAATGGAAATAAAACAGCTAGCTAAGCCACATCAGCATGCAGCTAGCTAACCGGATTTTAAGCTATCAGTTGTACTGTGACAAGTGACAAAAAGATAATATTCATTGACTGCTTTTTCTGGAGCCATGTAATGACTACTGAAATGTGTGTTCATCTTGAAGCTTGAGAGAATAATGAGAGAAATAAGGCTGCAGAACTGGTGGAGACCGTCAATAACCAGGTAATCCCTTTCAACGTGATGTATGTAGCCTCAGTCACAATCTATATTCTACTTCAGATTTCAGGTTAAGAAGGAGGTGCCTACTGAAACCAATACAGTCTCGGTTTTACCTTCTGGATTTATTGTAAATCTTTTTTTTTGCAATGCATTAATTATGCTAATATTTTGACTATATTGCACAGGAAGTGGCAGCCACCAGCAGGATTTGTATGATAACTGACAAGGTTTGAGCGTTATTGGATCCCCCGGCCATCCTTCCTGCACTTAGTTTAAATACCCATCTAGGCATCTTTCCCTTTATCTCAAAGTCACTGAATCAGGGAGCACCACAGCCCCTAGTGGTGAACTTTCTGAAGCCAACTTTTGTTTTTGTATGTAGAAGTCTAGCAATGTAAGTGAATAATTTATTTATTTTTTTTCTCTTTTCAACAGATTTTATCAATTAAACACAAGCATGCATTTTCACACAGAGCATAGACAGCGAAGAATAAGCAGTGACTAGAAGCAGTGACTAAGCCAAAATCATCTCTGCGTCACCATCATATTTACACAAAGGGGAGGGGTAATAGAGTTGTGTCAATAATTATAACCAGAACTAGTCGTCAATAGCCGTAATAAGGGGGGGGGGGGGGAGCAATTGTAAGTGATTGAGTTGTTTGCTCAGCCATCAGTCTTCAATATATAATATAAGGAACAATTTCAGCAAAAAAAGGAATAAAAAAAATTTAAGTAATTCAAAAATAGTATGTAGTCAATATGCAGTTAGGTAGTGAGGCATCAGTAGCAGGTGGGCTTAGCGCATTGCTTCCCAATCTAATCTCGGGGTCCTGCGGACAGTCCATGGACTGCCAGTGGGTTCGCGAGGACTGGGTCGGGAAACGCTGGCCTAGTGATATATATTATATAGTATAGGATATACATTACATGTATAATACATTATATTATATACATTGCAATATGAATCAATACTAACCTCCTCAGTGGGCAGGTGTGCGTCTGGACTGTCGTCTTGGTCAGCTTCTGGATCTCCAGAACCTTCCTCCTCCCTCTGGTCCCCTTCATCTATGGAAGGAATGAGAAGCAGGGATGGAGATGACACTGACACGCTGCGGCGAAGGGGAGGCTGTCCTTCAGCGGGCCCTGGCGGGGATCCGCCGTCGCCACGCAGTCTACGGGCCTAAACCCCACGGCACTGCGGAGACGCAGGGAGGAGACTCCTTAAACCTGCCGGATTATGGGACGGTCTGCAGACGCAGATCCGGCTTCTGCCAAAGTGGCGGCGTCGCTTTTAACTCGGGCGAAATGTAAATGGTGAGATGAGCATCGCGCTAAGCAGATGGCGAGTAATCTCAGGGCGTCGCACAGGCACCGGCACCAGGCCTCGCTCCGGGAGGACGCCTAATAGGATTATAGACATTCCCATTCGCACGCATCTCACAGAAACGGCTTTTTTCTATGCTCAAATCCCTGTCTAATAAATGGGGCTTGACATTTGTAAATAGAAGAAGGCTTCAGAATCGGTTCCACCGAGATGTAAACCACATGGTCCCGTCCTCTTCTGACCTTTGCAGAACAGGTTATATTACTTAATATCTGTCCACATAGGTCTATGATTAAACAGTCCAGTTTAATCATAGCTCCAGTTCTGAATCTGTACATGCATATTGGACAAACGGCAGTAACGTTTACATTTATTTAGTACAAGTGAGGCAAATGGCACATTACAAATACAAAGCGGTCAAGCAGTTGGCTAGACATAAGTGCAGCTAGGCTGAGCTTCCAATACATACCCAGGATCTGGACCAATGACCTTCTGATTAAAGCATAGCATCCTAACTCACTGAGCCACACACAGCACCTCCTGAAACTGATGTGCTGAACATTATTTTGCACGACCATTTTTCCTTTCCTCACAAAGCAGGGAACAACCCAGGATGGGGCGTAACCCAGCCATGGTGGAGACTCGAACCTTGGTCCCGGAAATGTGAGGCAACAGTGCTAACCACTGTGCCACATTAATACCAGGCAACAAATTTCTACTTGAAAAATTTTGTGAGTGGACAACTTTTCGCGATCACCCAGATGAGCTGTTCTTTGTCTCGCCTGAAAAGTTGCCCGGTGCATCATCTCCGTGACAACATAAAGATCACCCAGATGAGCTGTTCTTTGTCTCGCCTGAAAAGTTGCCCGGTGCATCATCTCCGTGACAACATAAAGATCACCCAGATGAGCTGTTCTTTGTCTCGCCTGAAAAGTTGCCCGGTGCATCATCTCCGTGACAACATAAAGAATGATCTACCCTCTGAGCTCGATCCAACAGAAACACAAATGCGTGCACCACTCGGCTTCTTTGGACACAAACTTCGGGAAATCGTCACTCTCGTAATGGTCTGCTTATCGTCCAACAGCTGTGTCCGTATTTCTGCAGGTGCCAAGAAGGAAGGCTGCAGATTCACTGGAAATGAAGACAAGGATCAATGTGCCAACAGACGCTTTGTATAGAATAACAGGTATTGAGAAACACAGCGGTTGTGCCGTTTCTCCTCTCTCTGTTCCATAAAGGACTTATTAAAAACAATCCATTTTAGCAGTCCCGCAATCTCCTTCAAAAAAAGGATCCACTGAAGTGTACCGGGAACGCCAAAGAGGCTACTTGATTTCACAAGCTCTTAAGTTGGTAAATCAGCGGGCGTGCCGCTGTATGCTCTGATAAACAAGAAAATTACATTAATGCTTTAAATACTTAATGAGTTATAAATTCAAATAAAAACTGATGAATCAATACACTTTAAATAATTAAGCAGATGAATAAATGTGCTCCACGTAAGTTTCCTGTTCCTCTCGTAACCACAGCAAGAAATATTAGTGCCGAGATTGTAATGTTTTACCGAGGCATTTAATGCATTTCAAATGCAGAACTGATTGAGGTTTAGCGGCAGAGACGAGACGTGATGACAATAATGGGCCCCTCTGAATATTTTATGGAAATCGGTTGCATTTATTAACTGTAGTCCAAAGCACTGACAGTACGCAAGAAAGTTAATGCGACTATAAACATTTTTAATGTGATTTAGCATGGGGGCCTGCCTTAATTTGAATGTAAATCAAATTAAATACAAAATTTAAAAATCTTGCCTTCATTAAATCCCACGGATAATGGTGGCCATTGAAGACGGCTGCTTACTTTGTGAGTGCCCCTCTGAAGCACAATTTTCAAAGACAGTGCTCTACGCGTCGCAAGCTATTTACATACCAGAGTCATTATGTGTTCAGTAAGAAATTCAAAATGTGTCTGGAGTTTGCTTCCAGGGGGAATTGTGGCCTTCCCCGATATGAAATTCACAGTTAAATAACTCTTGCTTGGCATCATACTTTTAATAATAGCAGACTTTCAGTTATTTTATATTACTGTATATTAATTTTCTATTCCAATCAACATCACAAGCCAGTTTTTCCATTGTGAGCAAACCATAAGCCCCCATTATAGACCAGTCTGTTGCGAGTTTGAAATAAAATGAGCCTGTATTTGCCATTTGCACAAGCACGTGAAAAGGTGTTTTGTCATGCATCCCATAATACACACTGATATACGGGCGAGGGTGAAACTTGTGATCAGAGCGTATTGCTAAGGAGAGATTCAAATGGCCTTAAGACATCAACAAGTCCAGCTCAGGGACACTATTTCATATTTAATAAATTATCAGCAAAGGACACCAATAATATATTTCTCACAGAAAAGTCTCTCATAACCGCAGTACACAAAACATGTTTGTTTGATGTGTTGATTTGATTGTATCTGCTAGTTTCTGTACCAGATGCTTTTCAATATACATTTTTCATTACTGTCCAAATTCATCCATAATTTTCCATAATCATTGATAACCATTTCCTTTTTATTGTACAAGGGCTGGAAATAATATCTGGAGTTCATAATATTGTTTAATTTGGGGAAAAAGTGCAATATTATTATTCAAAGTCAACTTTGCAATTTTGGTTTAGCTTTGCCATTATAAGAGGTTTAAAATTCAGACCAATCTTACTATTTGGCACACCGTCCTGATCTCCCTGCATCATCATTTACCCTCCGCTGCAGTCATCATCTGAAGTTTCTCCAAGCGCATAATCTACTGCGGTCCTAATCAGCGTGCGGTGGCCCAGAGTAGCTTCCGCGTCATGTGGCCCACTTCTGCACCTATCACTATTAGGCACACTCACAGGAAGATTAGCATTTCTTTCATAATCCAATAAAGTGCCTTCAAAAAGGTCAGAAAGCCCTCTGCCTTTGAAACCCTGAACAAATGGAAAGCAGTGGCATGTTGTCCCGATGCTCATTTTAACAAGACATGAAGCAGCACGTTTCAATTTCTTATGCAAATCCCCCGTGCGGGCGCATCTGACTTGAGAGATGGCATTCCCAAGTTTAAGCTGCCAGCTGTTTGTGCTGGAAATTATGGTGCACTTGTTCATTGTGTGTGAACAGACAGGGCAACATTCAGCTTCTTAGCCTAAAAACAGGCTTCCATCTAGCTGACTGCCGGTTTATATCTCACTGTTTTAGCTACAGAATTAGCACTCACATATGATTACATTTTGGGCATGTTGGTCCTGAAGTTTTCACTGGAAAAGCCAAGCATCTGAAAGAGGATACTGGAATGAGGGAAACCAGGAGTAGCTTTGTTATTTCTGGGGCCCTACTCAGAAAGTCACTTTAGGGCCCCTGTCCCCCTAGTGCAGGGGTGCCCAATCTTACCCGCAAAGGGCCGGCGTGTATACAGGTTTTCGGGATAACCTTTAGATCAGCTGTTCGAACCCAGGTGTGAGGACTCTTTGGCCAATCAGTCCTCTAATTAGTGAGGGAGTTGCAGCGAAAACCCGCATACACACTGGCCCTTTGAGGATAAGTTTGGGCACCCCTGCCCTAGTGTATAACTATGGCCAGCGGGAGAACATTTCAAACTGGATTTGAGGAAGTACTTCTTTACAGAGCGTGTAGTTAGAGTACGAATAGTCTTCCTGTGAGTATAGTGCAAGCTAAAATTAACTAGATAAGATTTTAACAACTCTGAGCTATTAGTTAAGTTCTCCCCAAACGAGCTTGATTGACCGAATGGCCTCCTCTCGTTTGTATATTTCTAAACCTTAGGGGCCCTACACAAATGCATGGTTTGAGTGTTGGTAAACAGCACCACTGAGAGTAACAACAAAGGGCAAATTATGTACAGAGCCAATGCAGACTCTGAGTCTGTACTGGAAACTGGGTGAATAAGCAAAAAGCCAGACACGAATTCAGTAGCTGCCACTGACTAGGCTGCAGCGTGTTTCTCTGGTGGGCCATACTAGCCTTGAGACAGGAAGCAACCAGATCCAAAAACAGAGATCCCAAGTACTGGGCTCAACCTAATATCCAGACCTAGCAGGTTTCTCCAAAAATGAAAAACACATAGCTCATTTCTTAATTTTAAAAGGCTATAGCACAGTGTAATTAAAATTTGCATGTGTCTTTCAGAGGGCGGAAGGTACGATATCTGCTTCCAGCGCATAATATAGTTTCCACACTGTTTAATAGAGCATAATTTAATGGTGAATAGGCATGCTTTATTTTTAAGGGCAGATAAAGAATATGAATATATAAATAAAAATATATAAATATGAGGATACAATAAAGTTCTGTCCTTGGAGATAACGAAAGGATGTAGTTTTATCTCAGGCTCTTACAACGTTTTAAAAGGAAGGCATATGTTGCTGTACAATTTAGACAATTTGCATAAATGCTAAATGGAGTAGTTCTCTGCCAGATTAACTGTCACATTTTATTGTCGGGTCTTTTTTTCCCCATTTTAATTCAGCAGGTACAACAAAACAAGGCGGCCCCCGGCGAGGGCCCCGGCCGACTCGGCACTTCATCACAGAAATTACACACACAAGCGCCGGGCTTAATTGCGCAAAATTTAAATGTCCGCCGCCCGCTTTCTGGAGGAGAATAATTTGCTTCTTTGACAGATATTAATTGCACTTGGGAGAGCGAGTCAAAAATAAGGAAGATTAACAAAAAAAAAAAAAAAGATGTTAAGAGCCACGAACGTCCTCAGCCTTGGGAAGAGTGTTAATAATAAAAAGCCAAGAATAATGATCAATCTTTCTTTGCCATGTGCATTATTAATTATTACTATTATTATTATTCATGATGATAATAATATTATTATTATTATTATTATTTAGACCACGTGGTGATCCATGCACACCAGCCAGGTCTTTCCTAACCGTGCCGTGCGCTTGGCTAGTGCTGCAATTACCAGGCTGAAAGCTGCCTCCTTCACGCTGTGGGTGGGGACTGCCGGGGGCCACACACCCGGGGACCACCAGTCACTGAAACGCCGCTCGTCTGAGGGCTGCTAGGAAGCATGGCTCTGCAGGCGGCCAGATCAAGTTATTTACAGATGGTTGCTTCCAGGTTTGATAACAGCGGCCAGCTCAGATACTCACTGACCACAAGGAGATCAGAGCTCCTGCAAAGCTGCTTGAAAGTTACAAAATAGCGGGCAGGTTAAACATAATTTCATCGCTCCTTCTCGATGCAGAGCAGCACTTCCCACTAATATACAGTATATGCCCACACAGCAATATAAATCAGCAGTATACCTCCCAGTCCCCAATAAGCAGTCCCAAATAATTTTAACTCAGTTACCATGAGAAGTCTAGGCTTAAGTTTATTACCAAGGAAAAAAAGGCAAATTCAACAAAGGAACAGTGTAATAATACAGGCATCACACATACGTGGTTTTAATGGTTAATTAAGATGCCAGGGATCCTGGTTGCTCACACAATTCTTTAGCCCTCTTTGTGCTCCGTTGCTCTAATCTTTTACTTCAGTACCCTACTGCCTGTAACCTAACGACTCTGCTAATTAGTAGAGGTGAAGTCTGTCACTTGACAGACCTGGATGCTTTTTAAAAAACATCATCTAACACTCACCTGGAACAGGCGAACACGTTTCCCCTAGCTCACGCGGTCCACACTTGCCCTCAGTCTTACAGAGGATGCCATCTTAGCAACACATATGAGATTCGTTTTTTTTTTCCCTCCTCACACAGTTTTCTCTCGTCCAAATCAAAAAAAAAAAATTCCAACTTCTCTCCCAATACAGCCTGCATGAGCTGCATGGAATTTACGCAAATGCCATTTCTTAATTGTGAAACTGTCTGCAAAACAGTCCCCAGGAAAGCAAAGTAACGTGCATTAAATGTTAGTTTCTCTCTGGGGGGTTGCTAAGTCTCTTACAGGCTAACGAAGACCAGTAAGGTTGTCTTTTATTTACAAGCTGCACACTTGCGGCACATTGGAAGTGACATTCCAACCGCTGAAATGACAGCTAGCATTCTATTTTATTACTACTAATATCACTCCACTTTATTGTTGTCTTATTTTGACATTTTACATTTATTGTTAGCTGAATAGATTTAATCTTATTTATTCATCTGTATTTTTTTCATATTTTTTCTTTGTGATATCCATTTCCTTTTGAGCAGGAAGCAGGTGTATGTACCATTTCAGTACACGATGTATGTGTGGCAGATAAAATTTGAAACATTTTGCCTTGCAGACAGGCAGTATGTCTGTCTACCTGAATATTGTGCTGCCTGGCAGAGAATGAGTAGGAAAGCTGTGCATGTCAGTCAGCCAACCACATTGTTTCCTAGACCTCCCACCAGTATTTAATTCATGGCTTTTACTGTAGCTGCTACAAGGTATTACTTCAGTACGGTAGCAGAACAAACAAAAGGGGAGTCATGCAAGTTCTAAACAATTAAGAAGATGTAAACTGCAGTAATAAAAGCGCACACACTTACAGAGGTCTGCTAGGTCTCTGAGGAAGCCATTGGCTTCTCGCAACCTTCATGATGGACATTTGAATAAAACATCCCAACAGCCATCCCAGAATTGTCAAGACTAATTATATTTCTCCAGATGCCCTGTTCACATCAATTTGCAGAACGTTCTAGTGCGACTGCTCCCCCCGGCCTGCGCGAGATGTTCTTTGATACACCTCTGAAACGCTCAGTTAATTTGCACCAAACCCCAGGGCATCAGCCAAAAGGGATTTTTTTTTTTATTCAGCTGCTCTATCTTGGAGATGTCAGGAATGAAGCATTTATCAAACAAAAACAGGATTTGAAAATGTGTTCAGTCAGGTTTCCATGTTTATTTCCTTTAATGCTATAAGCCAGTCTCTTGGAGCTATAAATGTGTATGTTTGTTCAAGAATAGCATGAGTATCCAATGTATTTAGCTACTAAAACTCTGATACAAAAGTGTTCGGTATTATAATCAAACACCTTGAATATAAACCCTAGTAGTCCCACAATCAATTTTTGATCCCGAAATTGTTCACCATGAACAGATTCCAAAAAAATAATCAAATCTGTAACCAGTACACAGCCTTTGGTCGAAACTGCGATAAATTATTACTGAATTTAAACAGCGGATAGCGGATGTTGGATGGAAGAGCATGTGAGGCTGAATGTCTCTCATCACCTGGGGAAATTAGTATCCCTCCATCAGCCATCTGGGTGCTAACTGGGCCTCTAGCATTTTAAATTAATGGACTATTATGCGAACGCCAGCGCCGTTCCTTACAAACGACACTGCTTTCCCCAGCGTTAGAAATTTTCAATCTACTCCAGGGTGTTGCTTTCAAGAACAGCTGAATTACATCTTAGCTGCGTTTAAAATAAGAAGGTGATGTAATGCGATTTGCCCAACCATCCATGCCGCGCCAATTGGCGTTTCCCTGGAACACTAGCGCCACCTAGTGGCCGAGCGAAAGCGCGGGCTTTCTAAGAACACTGGGATTACATCATCCAGTCATGAAAAGCAACACTGAGCATGTAGCATGTGGCAGCATGGGGATGTGCCACATACTGACACTCGCGTGTCTGTTAAAGCAAAAGGAGGCTTTACAGCAGAAGGACTGCTGCATGTCTGCCTACAATGTAAGCATGTACAGGAGTCAGTGTGGGCAAGATTCATGCCACGTGGGGCATTATCTTTTTACAACTGAGCATGGCATGGCAATGAATGTCACAAACAAGCAGATAAAAAAAAAACCCTGCTTTTAGTCCTGGAGCGCCATCTGCTGCACGCTCACAAAATCGCGACAAGATCCCTTCCACATGCAAAGGATATGTGCAAATAATAATGCTTTTGGCTACCTTGAAACCTGCATACACCATTCATATACATGTATATATATATATATATATATATATAAACCAAACAAAAAGACACACACTAAATGCATGCACAAATTAAACATGAACAAATGCAAACAGAAAATCTAACTTTTAATAGAATAAGAACCCTGGGCAAAAATAAGGCTAATTAATTGAAATAATTAAAATGCTGATCAATTTTGATATGCTCAGTCTCTGTGAAAAATGAATTAAAAATCCCTGACACGCCTACATGTGCGAACCCATGGGGGCCGCTGTTGTGTCAATGATATACCAATTATTCCCTAACAATTTAGGGAAAAGCTGCGGCACACGTTTCCAGGAAATGAAGAACGACTCAGTTGACACTTTAAGTTATTTAGCATCCAAGGGCCAAAACATTCAATCCTATTGATTACTTTAGCAGGGGAACTATTAATAGCATTATTTTAACTGAAGGCTGGCCTGCTAGCAGACCTGCATGCAGAGATTGCTGGGCTGGTGGAGTATAATGTTACTTCCTTCGGCTTATGGTGGCTCCTGCCAGGGAGATGCATGGTCTTACCATTGTCCTGGGCTCCTAGTGACATGGTCAGGACACTCTTCCTCTGCCTCAGCTTCATCAGCCGGGCCTGAGAATGGGGTGCCTCATTGCCTTGGTTCTGGAACCCCGACTTGCAATCGGCTGCACCGTTGGGTCCCCCCATCGATTTACTCTGATCTCTGCCCACCTACAGATCGCAAAGGGAAGTGGAGGTTCTCCAGCTGACATGCATTTGCTTCTATGATCATCCCTAGGAGAGGTGATAATTACATTCTAGGACAGCGTTTCATAATCTGGTCCTCGGGGACCCACAGACAGTCCACGTTTTGCTCCCCAGGAACTGGCTGGGAGAAAAACGTGGACCGTCTGTGGGTCCCCGAGGACCGGGTTGGGTTGGGAAACACTGTCCCAGAACGTAGATTCTAGATTCCCCGATGAAGGCATCCATTGAGACCATTTTTACCCATGACTCCACAATAACTGAAATAAGCAATGGTGTCACTTAACCTTTAGAAATATATTTTGTTACTGTCCTTACATATACCCACACCTATATTTGTGTGCTTTTTGCTTTATTTTTCCACAAATATAGTATATCAGTACTGTTTTAGTAATTTCCCTGGGTGACCAATAACATATAATCTTATCTACCTATGTTCTTGTTAAAAAATATGTAAAAATACATTTTGCTGTCACTAACATATTGATATTTATGTTCTACTTGTTTTATGCTTTTATACGTTAATCTCCGGTTCAATTACCCTGGATTTTTTGTTGTGAAAGTCAGAATAGTTATGTTAAACCAAGCGATAAGCCAGATAAGGTCAGAAACCTAATATTAAAAATAATCTACTGAACAAACATAAAATGGCCCCAATGTCCAGCCCCCCGGTGGCAGAAAGTCCAGGTGTAAGAGCGGCATGCACTTACAGATCCACTCTGCCTTTTGTCTCTGTAAATGGGAGGCAAGGAGGCGGCCTTTGACCTACAAAATCACATCCAACAGTTTTCATGTTCATACACTTACGGATCACGATCACGAGTCCGATAGAACACTCAGAATAATCTAAAGACATGCAAAGAATGGCATGTACTGGAATGTCAGTACAGAACTGGAAACACTAGTAACATGTCAAAAAAAAATATGGAGGCGAAAAATTTAATCATGTGATAAGTACCCCTCAGTCCAGACCAGGAAAGGTGATAAGTGCTGAGAAAGTGGGTGAATTAACATATGTATTATGTGTAAAACATATATGTTATTTATATGATTAAAGACAAGGTGAATCGGGTATTTCTAGGTTGCAGGGTTCAAATAACCCCTACCCAACAAATCTTCTCATGGATGCGGGTTTGGCGAATATGAGATCACTGTAGGGGAGCTTCTTAAACTTTTCACGCCCAACAGCCACGTAGTACTGTCCACTTTCAAGCTCATTGCCATCGCCGACGGGCATCCCATCCAGCGTGTACAGGCTGTCAAGAACAAGACACGGTGGCCGTTAGGTCGAAATACATGATATACAGTAGATATGAGAAGTGTACACACCCCTGTTAAAATGCCAGGTTTTTGTGATGTAAAAAAAATGAGACTACGGCAAATCATTTAAAAAATTTTCCCACCTTTAATGACCTATAACCGGTACAATTTAATTGAAAAACAAACAAATCTAAAGGGAAAAAGCATAAAAAAAGTACAATACGCTTGTTGCATAAGTGTGCACACCCTTAGAGTAATACTCCGTTGAAGCACCTTTTGATTTGGCGAAAATATGGGACAACAGTGATGTTACCAAGACCTGGACATCCCTCCAAAACTGATGAAAGGACAAGATGAAGACTGGTCATGAAGGCTGCCAAGAGGCCTACAGCGACACTGAAGGAGCTGCAGCAATTTCTGGCAAGTTCTGGTTGGGTACTACATGTGACAATGTTTTGAAATGATTTATCAGGGTCTCATTTTTTTTACATCACAAAAACATGGCATTTTAATAGGGATGTGTACACTTTTTATACCAGAGGTGGCAATTTCAGTTCCAGAAAGTAAAATTCCTGACCAGGATTTTGTTTCAACCAACCAGTCTAGTACTATGTGACTGGGATTCTTTATGTGCAACTAGTAGGTTGAAACAAAATCATGGTCTGGATTTTTACTTTCTGGACCTGAAATGTCCACCTCTGTTTTATACCCACAGAACAAAGAAATCAAAGAACTGGATATTCATTTTTACCACTTTAAGAGCAAGAGATAGCCTTCGGATCAAAAAATGACTATCAGAAACATATCTGCTATTAATGGCTCTCATGTGGTGTTCTAAGTATCATCGGTCCTGGCCTGGAATTAAGTGTCAACTTGTACAGCGGTTACCTGCGAACACCCCCCATAATTCTGAGATTCATCTTCTCAGTGACCATCTCCAGCACTCGCTCGAACTGGCCAAGCATCCGCTGCGGTATCAGAAGCCGGACGGGGGGGCTCAGGACATCTCCATTCGCCACCACGCTGAAAAACAGCAAAGTGCGTCAGTGCACTAGGACTGGGCATTGTGAAGTCACGTGACTTCTCCTGCCAGAGCGCTTGGTCGGAAGGTGACACTTTCTTGGACTTACAAAACTTACAAAATTAGACAGGGGTCTCTGATGGGTTTCAGGAACCTCGCCGATGCGACTATACGATTATGGCCCACCTGCTTCACCTGCAAACGATGGAAGAAAACACATTCGAAAAGGGCACCAAGTGTCACAGTTCTTCTATGACATCATTTTACAAGTACTATTAATTACTGTACCTTCAGCACGGCACAACGTAACTGTAGCTGTGCATATCCAATCAGGTAAAAATAGAAGCTATATAATTTCATTAGATGGCACACAATCAATTATTCATGAAGAAATGCTAGCTCCTCAACTGATTACAGTGTTAAGCACTTTTCCCTCATTAATTATCCGTTGTTAATCATTAGCTAGCTCATAAAGTATGCACACGGCTTCGTGCAACTATAATTTCCCTAAATAGCGGACCATGTAACTACAAACAGCAGCAAAACACTAGCAGTGAGTCTGCCTGTAGCCCTCATCCTCAAAGATACAGGAAGAGGCTCAGCACCATGTCGCCCGGTTCTTAATTTCCGTAGTACATAGCTCCAAAGTGAAATCTCAAGTCTGTAATGCAGGAAAAAAAATGAGGATTGCTGTCGTCATTTATGGACCATCTAGGGTTTATTAGAGCTGAGGTAGGCATAGGCATAGAGACCGTAAAATGGCCAAGCTCCCGTTTCGTTGGGCCGACCAGATTTCCTAGCAACGACGATCCGTGTTCCGGCGGGGTGAAGAGGCACGGGGGGCCCGGGGGTCAAGGCCGAGGCGCTGTACGCTTTCACAGGAATAACGCTTGGAGGGCTCTCTAATTGAAACAATCAGAGAGAACAAGAGGGTGCCAAGGGGGAGTGTGGCCCTCGTGAATAGATTGCCTGTTTAAGCCTGTCTGGTCTTGCCAATTACCTGGGAAACCAGCAGCTCTGCTCCTACGCATAAAAAGCGTTGGGTAAGAAAGAGAAGACATAGTAGACAAATTCACGGACTGGATTTTGCAGAACAACAAAAGAGTGCCTTCACTTTTACGCTGCTGTGTAACAGTAATGTTCGGTCTCGGAGCGATGGGAGAATTCTCACAGAAGCTTGACTAACTATCAACGAGAGAGATGCCACAGCAGCAACCATAAGGTTTGACGCTACACATCCAGACGCTGCTGGTGCTCCAGGAATGAATATTTAATCGTTAGCGCGATATCACACTTCAGCAGCAGGGAAGATGGGCGAACTTTACACCTCGCCTATCTGATAACTCTAACAGGAGAAGCAAAACACTTTCATTGGGCCAGAGGAGCGGAAAGTTAGAAGTGAAATATAAGATGTGCACAAGCAAAAAACACTGGTACTTTAATATTTTTGCAACCTTCTCGCATTCCTATTATAAAACTCAATCGTCATTTTTTTTTTGTAAATTTACAAAGATTAAACATGAAATAAACACACTGATAGGTCAAGTCTTGATACTTTCATGTTAAATCAATTCTAATAAAATGAAACTGTCAACTTCATTAAATGTATTTGTTATTATGCATTTGTTTTCAGATAACTAAGGTCCTTGGTTTATTACTCAGTAACTGAAATGGTTCCCCATTTATTACACTTATACAACTTTATTTAAAAATTGTTCCTATATCTTTATTAACTCGACTAAAACACCTCCCGCATAGACTGAACCTGGTGTTTCTTTCCCGCTAAGTCCACAGCTCTGACACCTCTGCCATCTGACCATCTTACACGCTGAGAGCTGCTGAATCCCTGTCCTGGCTGGCTGGCACGTTCTCCATGACTTGGAGAGAAAAATCTGTCACAGGATCAGCAGTGAGGAATTTCCGCACAGCCGGCGCTCATTTGCCGAGGTGACACTCGCAGTTTGACGTGGGTATTGTGTGGGCCAGAGCTCTGTCCTAATGGGATACTCCATCACTAATCCCAAATCTGCAAATCCACTCCAATGAGCCGTGCCGCCGTATTTAACTACTTTTAAACCAGTCGTATCCACTAACAAGCTGTAACTGCGTCTTTTTCCTGGGGTGGCAGAGAGTTTTGATATGAGGCGATTTCATGGCTGTGAGTATAACTGGAAAGGGCTATTGAGTTAAACAGTTTACCGGTAGAGAGTCAGGTCACTCCCCGAAAAACTTTCTGGTGTCCTCTCTGATTCCCCAGCCACAGGGATTGTCTTTTAGTGGCCCATCACATACAATCAGTAACGGCCAAAACTCACGTTGAGCCATTGGCAAGCATCTCCACCCAACTCCCAACACCGCAGCAAGCATCTCCACCAACTCCCAACACAGCAGCAAGTCACACCACCCAACTCGCCCTGCCCCCCAACAAGCATCTCCACCCAACTCCCAACACAGCAGCAAGTCACACCACCCAACTCGCCCTCCCCCCCAACAAGCATCTCCACCCAACTCCCAACGCTGCAGCAAGCTTCACAGCCCACCTCGCCCACCCCCAGCAAGCATCACCACCCAACACCCTAGCAAGCTTCACCACCTGATTCGTCCACCCCCTAACAAGCATCACCAACCAACTCCCAACACAGCAGCACGCTTCAAAGCCCAACTCACCCACCCCCCAACTCCCAACACAGCAGCAAGCTTCAAAGCCCAACTCACCCACCCCCCAACTCCCAACACAACAGCAAGCCACACCGCCCGACTCACCCACCCCCCAACAGGCATCTCGACCCCACTCCCAACACAGCAGCACGCTTCAAAGCCCAACTCACCCACCCCCCAACTCCCAACCCCACGCACGGCACCGCCGCCCGGCGGGACCGCGGGGCCGGCCGGGTGGCGAGCGCGGGCGGGGGCCG
>JAODKN010000134.1:3703640-3718140 GCA_026774425.1 Petrocephalus zakoni
CGCTTCAAAGCCCAACTCACCCACCCCCCAACTCCCAACACAACAGCAAGCCACACTGCCCGACTCACCCACCCCCCAACAGGCATCTCGACCCAACTCCCAACACAGCAGCAAGCTTCCAAACCCACCTCGCCCACCCCCAGCAAGCTTCATACCCCATAGACACCCCCTCAAAAACCGGTGCCCTAATAATGTCACCTAATGGGCTGCCCCGTAATGAGGGGAGAGTCAGTTCAGGACCCCCCCCACCCTACCTTCCATGCATTTGTACAGTTTGCTGCTTCCTAATCATTGTTTTGTGGTGAAGAAACTGGTCGGCTAATTTTCCGTTAGTGACTCCCTAACTTTCATTGTCTTTCTTCTTGTGGTGCGGCTGGGATATGAGTCCTTATATAATGCTACCGTTAGCTAGTGAGCAGAGTCAGAAGGTCATAGCTAGCTGTGTAGTGGAACATGCTGCCTCAGCATCTCCTAAATAAGCGACGCGACTATTTAATAAATAGTGTAGTGACTGTTTGGCCAAAGGTGGAGCCATGCAAACGAATCGTTTGAGTTGCGGTAAGCAGTGCCACTGTGTACAACCGGAACCCGACCCATATCCGTCTACCCAAATATCTCTCCAGGTTTCATCGCTCACGCTACGGATCAGCTTGTTCCTCTCTCCCATCTCATTTGTGTCTGTGACATGACGCTTGGATTTTATTGGACAATACTCAGTAAGCACACTACAGATTTTTATGGTCAAGTGGATCAGGCTTAATCACCTCTGATGAAGGCAATTTTGCATTCATTAAATCTACCCCTTGACATTGAAATAACTGTATTCACTTTCCTCCCATAAAAACCAGATTCCCATATTTAATCTGTTTGTCCTTAGCCAGATGTCGGCCTTGAAAATGTCCCCAGGCTACATGGGTGCTTCCTGATTTTGGGCTGGCCTCCAGCACATGTCACGAGTCAGCCTCACCTAGGGTGAGGTTATACCACTGCAACAAGAGAGGGGCAGGATACAGCTACAGTTGTCATCATCAAGACAGAGTCTGTAGGGTCTCAACTGAAGCAGGAAGATAAAGCCTCCCTCAAATGACAGCGAAAGAAAGCCTCTCCACGTTACCCCCAATCAAACATGCCAGCAGTACAATGCATCCTGCAAGGCTAAGTCAGGTAATCCACTGTGCTGGAGGAGTACAGATAATAAATTAATGATCTACCACAAAATGAAGGCAGGGCCTTACCATTGCTGCATTATTCTGAAGCATCTTTTTCTTTCTTGTTCCAATATGTGAATAGCTGGAAAGGATGGCCAAAATAATTTGTGTAGTTTCAAAAGCAATAATACCCAAGCATTTACAATTCTACGTGAAACTTAACTACAAATCACAACACTGCGCTCCTTACCTTTTAAGCGTCCTATATTTATCTAGAGCTTCAGCTGAAGAGTATTCCCTGCCAAACACCACGGTAAATAATGTGTCTAAGAACGAGATCCTAAAATAGAGGTATATACTCCAAATGTACTACGTGCAGAATAAGCCTAGAAAGAGCTGAATTACGCAAAACAAACGTAACGATAAATATACTGACACAATAGTCACACAGATAATAAACATCCTGAAATCTCAAATATATATATATACACACACGCACACACAAACACGCGCACGAGCACACACAAGACTTGCAGAAACTTTAACCTGTGGTCATGTAAACAGACAAATAAACAGGGTGTAAAAATATTGTTATTGATAATTATCATTGTTATTATTATATTTTATAGTTTTTTCCCCTTTTATTAGTTCCCACTCACTCCAGCTTCTTGAACCTCTCCGTCCCCGCGGCCACGTAGCGCTCCCCGCTGCGGATGTGTTCCATGCAGGACACCCGGTGGCCGGCTCTCGGCGTGTAGATGTTCCTCACGGCGCCGAAGGGAGCCTGCACGCCGCCCGTCACCTCCCGCAGGAAGGTCTCGAAGCTGGACACCTTCTTCTCGTTAATGACCAGCCGGCGGCCCTCGTAATACGGATCGCCGTTGCGGTACACGTATATGTTTTTCACCACAGGCTGGGACAGGAAGCTGGGTTTCTCCGAGCTCATGATGCACCCTTAATTACTCACTACTTCTAGCCTGCAAGGTAGTAGACGAACAACAGGAAAGTTGGGACTGCGATGCAATTCACAACAGGCTTGATACTAAAAAGTGCATGCTCGGTGTTGCTCTTCTTAAAGCCCAGGCTGAGGAAAAGTGGACTTTCCCTTAACTACAGACAGAGTAACGCGCAGTAGTGTTAGGAGCCTGGCGGGCGGTACCTACAGATACGCACCTATGCAAAATGCATATTTCTCAGCAGATCATATCAGATTGCGGCTTATGCTTCAAGGCGACGCTGTCCGGGCTATTCCGAAGCACCGACACCTAAGCATTTATATCGCAAATGAGAGGACGCGTTTCATGCACCGCTTTGCATGAAGCTCCGAGGTATCACGGGAAGCTTCCCTACTATCTCCAAATGTTTCTATAGAAACATCTCCAGCAGCAGCAGGGGCTCGCACACCATCTTCTCGCAACGTGATTAAAGTAATCAGCAATAATGATCAGCTGGAGGGCAAACGCCGCCTGCATCCTCTAACATTTTAGGTCCAGTCAGCCTAAAGGCCACCAGGAGATCGTCAGAAGTGCCCCAAACTTCGAGCCCCACACCTAGGAAACGCGTTAATGAGGCACCCGGAGAATTGGTTGCTTCCCTATAGAAGCGCTATGTCCGTCCCTAAAAACATGTTTGTTCCTCCCGCTGACTGATAACAAATAGCCTAATAGTCTTGTTCGCGGATAACAAGAGCTCTAAAATCAATCATAAAATAAAAATAAATTGCATTTATTTAAAAAGCAGATCTATTGTCAACTCAAAAACAAACTCATACTTAGCTTCTTAAATTTTGTTCATGTACAAGAAATTTACGCTTAAGCTAACGATCAAATTGATAAAGTAATAACGTATAACAACGGCAACATTTTAAAGGCTAGATTTTGTTAGTCTGGTTAATCAACAATGTCAAGTCAGAGGGCATATTTTTTTTACTTAATTTAAATTAATTTAATTTGAAATATATATGCCTGATTTAACTAAAGAAATCTAGACATATTTGTCAATGACAGACGTTTCAAATTGGTTATAAAAAATATGTTTTATAAAATAATCCGCCTTTAATTTTATGGTAAATAATTATATTACTTTATATTACATGTAAGGCAGATTCAAATTCAAAGCAGTATTTTATTTAGTCCACAAGATGGCAGGATAACACAGAAGTGGTGTGTGAGTAATCCTCAAAGAATACACCCAGGAAGACTTTCAACTTCTGTTAAATTGCGTCATGAGGTACAGTTAAGTGCTTGTGAATATAAGGTAGTATCACAATATCTAAATTACGCAATTAATATATCGAACTTTATATAATCATATAAGTGATGTAATTCCTAATTTTCCTTCAATCAAGTATCACCTCCTCTCTCGTGTGATACAATAATCTTAATATTGTTTTACTGTATTAATGTTTTGCACTAACCCTAACCATTTTTGCAAATGAAACGGATACAATTCTGTTACCTTAGAGTAAGACATTTTAGACATTTTTTTTCCTGCCTGAAGTTCTGCAGCAGCTGAAATTAGGACATCAGACATAATGAATGTGATGAGTAACATAATTTAAGAAGCAGCCCCCGGGGGCTGAATCCCACGTTCCCTCTGTGTATGCAGTTTGCATGCCCTCCCTGTGTTACACAAGTTTCCTCCAGTTACTCCAGTCCCTGCCAGTCCCAAGATGTACAGTCAGGATAATTGGTGTCTCTAAACCTCACATAATGTCTGGTAATGAGTGTGTGTGTGTGTGTGTGTGTGTGTGTGTGCTCAGCAATGACCTGGCTTCCCATTCCATCCAGTGTATACACCAGCCTTGTGCCCTCTCTTGCCTATGGCTACAGGCCCCCATGATGTACCTAACCAGGATAAGTGATTGATAGGTGGGTGGATTTTACAAGCACCTCTGAAAGAATGTCCCAGAAGAATTACTTACTTTTACTCTAATCTGGAACATTCTTACATGTTATTGAAACACACCTTTGCTTGGTAAGAATCCTCCTTGTGAAAATTGCTTTCAGTACAATGTAGTATTTTTAATTTATTTCAAGCAGGGTTGTTTACATCATCCAGCTCACACCTGCAACATTGTGGATTCAGTAGCTGCTCTGCGCTCTGTGTATGAATGGAGTTTGCATAGGATGATCTCATCACACAATCACAAACATTCACTTAGGCGAATTAGCGTCTGAAATGCCCATAGTGTATGTATGTGTGTGTGTCCTACAATGTACTGACATTCCTACAGTGTGTGTGTGTCCCGCAGTGGTTTGTGGAAAATGGAATGGTTTGATTATATTAAGCGCATTGTCTGATAAAACTAAATTGCTTGAGATCTCAGCACGCTAATAAAACAGCCCTTTGGCCTAGGCGGAAGTACCTGGTAGTTTTCAGAGAATATGGCAAATTTAGTAACATCACTGCTTCATGCTAACCTCTCAAGTGACTCAATATACAGTATGATAAGTTTGGAATGACAGCCTTTTCCCAGCATGCACAGCATTCACTTCAAAATGGTAGTTTTCAGATCACAAGAAGGCCCATAGACTAGATTAAAGAGTTATTTGGGACCTGGTAACAATCAATTACTGTGCATTTAGATTCGAATTCAGGCTAAGAAATTAAGCATATCTGCTGTATTTAACTTGCTGAAGTGCCAACTTATTTAAATGTCAGCCCAAAATCCCTCATAACTGAGACTCCTGACAGAAAATACAGGATGTAAATGGATCAGCTGTCAAACAGTAATCAGCAGAGAGGCAGATATTATGCGGAAAATGTAACCTTTATTTACACTAAAAGTGTCTCTAATAACATTTGATACATGGCAATAAAACCCTGTACATTTTTGCAGTTCATCTTCCAAATGCCACCAGCTACTCTGATTTCTGCTTTTAGCATCCATCCATCCATCCATGTCAGGACGGCAGGGGGGCCTGGAGCCTGTCCCAGACCAAATAAATCCGGTGTAGAGGCTGGACAGTGCCACATTTTAGTGCATTTTAATATTTTAATCTGCCCTGATTTGTTTGTTTCTGTATCTTGTCATTGTTAACAAGCACCTTTATCTCCGCAGTGCCCACAAAGTAATTACTCTTAAAATCGGGTTTGGTCGTCTTAGGGAACATTGATGTGGCGGAAATCCACAGCAGAGGCTGTTAGAAACGCTGTGATGAAGCTGCACACTGAAAGGAGGGCATCCGCACACCTGGGTCCCGTTGTAATATAATAACCTGCCCTCATAGAAGATGCTCAATCAACATACACTAAGCAAGACATTTTTTTGCAATGTCATTTTTGGCCTATAATTTCCTTTATGTTCTGCTTTAGATGTTTTGATTTTTCCCCTCTTTTACAGACACTGATCTATAGCTTTTAATGGTGCTCAGGTGTTATCCTTCAGTGTTTCCTAAGCTCCTCGTAGATTATTTTCGGGAATTTTTTATCATGTCTCGATTTATTTTGACCCATAATGAACTGAGTGGATTCAGGGTCATGTAGGCTGTCTGGAGGAAGCCAGACCAATTACCTGCATTGTTCTTGTGATCATTTTGTCTTTTTTACGTGTGTGGGAGGGCTTTATTTAGTGGTCACATCAATACTTTCCCAGTCAGTCACATCTGAATGGTAGTTTTGAAGACAAATAGAAAATCTCATTAACGGTTCTGATAAATTGTATTGTGGGTGTGGTGAGGATCCAATACTCATATTTAGGTTTCCAAGCAGCATCCACTCTGGAGATCCACTGACAGGGCGATTTCAGCACAGCTCTCCGACGGACCTGGCCTGCTCACATGCTTCCTGGGAAGAAAAACCTCCAGGAAGTGATTTTCTCCGCATGAAGTGTTTCTTCAAAGCATATAATATAATGTTAATGCTACGGTATGAGGCAGCAAAGTATCCACGAAAAGACCTGACGTCTTTTACTAAGTAACTGGAATTGAGAATGGATGAATGTATTTTGGATTAAAGAAATAGGCAGAACTGAAAGATTTTGCCACTTGCTTTACTTAACACCGAGTGTATGGTTAATAACACAAGATTTAAATGCCCACATACTTTTATACTTCTGAATGTGGTGTATTTTCGTTACTGATATATATTTTCCTATGTGTAGCACAGGCCAAAGGCAGCATCTTCACCATCTGCTTCGCACAGCAGACGTTTCCTGGGAGTGTCACCGTGGCAGCAAGCTATGCCAGTCAGACCAGTCAGACCAAGCTTGTTCCCAGGATCCCCAGATGTTAAAACAGGACAAACAGTCCCCCCAACATGTCCTGGGTCTGCATCGGGACCTCTACCCAGTGGAATGTGACAAGAGTATATCTGAACCACCTCAGCTGGCTTCCTCAAAAGAGCAACTCCTCTATTTTGAGATCCCTCCAGGTCTCTGAACTCCTCATCTCTCTCACCAAGAGTGAGCCTGGAAACTCTGACCCTAGCCTCATTTTCCCCACTGGTTCTCACAACCTTGTTCTTTCAGTCATTGCCCCTGGATCATGACCATAGTAGGCGATGGGGACGTAGATTGATAAAACACAATTTTTGTTCAGTGACTCGGCTCCTGCTTCACCACCACAGATCTCTGTCCACATGGTGCCAGGACAGCCCTACAGCTGACCGTTGACTATAGCCTGGGGTAGGCCAGGGCCAAGCACACTAATGAATAGAGATGGGAATCAATAATAAATTATTGATGTCAATGCCATTATAGATTCTTCTTATCAAACCGATTCTTTATCGATTCCCTTATCAATTCCTGATCAGAGTAAAATAACTAAATATTAATTTATCACTGATTATAAATTCTGGACATGTAATTAGACTTGGTTAGCAACATATTTATAAAATAAAAACAGTAGTCCTATGCAGTTTTCAGCACCAAAAGCAGCTGTTTTATTAGCTGTCAGAACTAAATCTCGTCCTCTGCATTAAACTTTGCTGCCTGGACAGTGAGCGTGAATGGGGTTTGTCTTTGTCTTTTTTTCCTTGCTGTGTTCAGAGCTTAAATGTGTAAGCATGTTGTTGACGTCATGTGTCATCATCTTGTGCAACGCCGGAAAGTCCGGAAGAATCGTTAGAGGAATCAATAACATCAGAGGTACGCAATTCCGATGCATCACAACAATGAAAACCGGTTCTAAGTCGGAACCAGGTTTTGATTCTCACCCCTACTAATGAACATCCTTGTTTTGCTGTTTATTATGGACAATTAGGGGTGCCACTAGAGATTTTGGGCCCCATGAAATGATATCATATTGGGCCCCCACATTTTTTAGGGCCCCTATCAGTTAGAGGCCCTTGGAATCATCCTAACTTTATCCCCCCTTACAGCACCTCTGTGAGCACTCCATGGCTTTCAAAGAAGTCAATAGACAACATTAAAAGTTTTCTGCTCAACAACTTGCAGTCTCATGGAGGCCATGCTCTTCTCCAGTGGAAAACACCCCAGCTGGCCTGACTCAGGAGGGGAATCCCGGTACCCCTGGAAATCCTGGACAGGGTACTCTGCTTTTTCTGTACCTTTCGTGGGGGGGGGGCTTTGTTGGGTCATAATTTATCTAGGTGCTCCACAGAGATCCATTTGCCAAGGGTAATCGTGCCAGGAAATCGAGCTCCAGAGCTCTGTGGCTTGTTAAATCATGCAAACCTCTCCACCGGGATAAGGTCACTCTGAAGTCCTCGGATGGGAAACCCCAGTAGGCAAGAGTCTATTCTGAATGTGTGACACTGACATGTTATTAACAGTGTGTGTATATATGTGTATATATATATATATATACATACACACACATACACACTATGCTACAGATGGTAAACATTACATAGCAGCAGAGTTCTTTTTCGCTGAACCCACGTTCTGGCATGGACAATACATATACAATAATAAAAAACATAATAAAAACCATCGTTAGAAACACAGACAAAGCTTTTCCGGTGCTGACAAGCAGCTACCCGTTACATGGACAGAATGCCCCTTGAGATGCCAGACTGCTTGCTGAAGGGACGTTGGATTTGTCTTTCTGGTGCCTCACAGTACAGATTGATTTAAATACAAAATTATGGAGCGTGGCCCTGAAAGAGATCTGTGAGAGTGTAAAAGGTAACACACTGTGTTAAACCTGGGTGAGCAGTGGACGGACAGGGTTCTGTATGTATGTGAATCGAGGAAAATCCAGCTCACTGAAAACAGCAAAAACTGTACAGTGTTTCACTGCTTTCATTTGGACTAGTTTCATTGTGTATTCAATAAAGCTTGTATTCTATTCTATTCTGGTAATGAACCTCCAGGGTTAATCCATGGCCGATGATTATTTGTGTTTCTCAAGATGAAAGCATCTTGTAGGAGATCTCGGTCCTGCAAGGCTGCTGTACGTGAGCAAGGGGTTAACAAGTGTTTAAATTATTTAACAAAAAAACAAATTTGCAGAGTTTAAAGTGTGCATACAAACAGAAAATTTGGTATTCACATTGAAATTACCTTGATTGTTCCCTACCCAAAATGTTTTTATTTTACACGTATCTTTGAAAAATTCATAAAATAATCAGAGTGAATAATAAAAAATAAATAAATGAATTTGTTGTGCGTTGCCTAATTACTATTGATAGAAACAGACCCTCCTTATCTCTCATTGTAACAATTGCCATGGAAACCAAAAAGCTGCTATCAGTTTGTCAAAATGATGTTTGCCGCCCGTCAGTCAAAAATGCCATATTTATTTGTTTTAGCACCTTTTACAGGCATTATTTCAGGGACATCGATAATCTTCTGACGAAGGGAAAACAAGAATGAAAAGCTCTACTAAGCGAAACACATGATGTTCCATGCGTAGGCCTGTCGCTTGGCACTCCTCTTTTTGGACGTCAGCTTATATTAAACTTCCATCTCTTATTGGCAGCTTGGCTCTGGTCCTTGAGGATCTCAGGTCTGGTTTCTGTCATCACAGTTTACAAATGGTGGTGCCATAGATCGCCAGATCTTGGATTTCCATTTCCAGTTCAACAACAATCATGTTCCAGCATCCATCCTCACCATTAGCCCCCATCCTTGATGCTCCAGGTCTGAACCTTCAAAGTTAATATACGTTGGAACTAAGAGTATTATTACTATTCAGCTTAGAAAGACTCAAAATCTGTCTCCTAAAGAATTCACCATATAGACATAGTTTAAAAAAACAATCTAGATTATGTAACAGTTTTGATAAATACAGTACTTAATTTACAGAAAAGAAACAACTTTGATGATACAGCAGTAAATTATGTAATTTGCTACATATCAAATTTTCACAGTTGTTTCCTTAAATATACTAGTATACTTCATGCTAGAAGCCCTACTTCTGCAAAAGGACAAAAGCTATCCAGAGATATAACAGAGATACCTAGGAAATGCTGCAGAAATTAAGTATTTAGATCTTAGGTAAGTAATTAATTAATTATATTAGGTAAGTATGCTCAACTACTCACCTGAAATTAGCCTGATAAGTGTTTAAGTACTGAGATGGACTGGAATTCCATCCCAGGTGCCTGTGTTTGTACTCTCTGCTTCCTTGGGTGGATGCCAGGTACAATACAACCTTGTGCTGGGTTATTGAATATGGATGGATCCTCAGTTAGAACATTCTGCATCCCTGTTTGCCTTAAGGCTTTATGTTATCCGGGTATTGGAATCAGGTACTGTAATAAAATAGCCATAAATCTTGCTAAATTAAAACTTAGCCAAAACTCTGCCCTGGCCAATCTGCCAGCCACAGAGATACACGTCCAGGATTCAAAGATAGCCGCCGAAATAAAATAACAGCAAAGCTGAAGACCGTAATGACGGTAGTGACGTGACCAATTTCGAGCTCCTTATCGAGCTCCTGTTCTGTCGTTCGAAAACAGCCGCTGACTGGCTCTGCTCTCTAATAATCTTGTACAAGTTTGTGGATTTGGTGTATTAGGTGTTCAACTGCCATGACTGTCAGCTTTAAAGAAGACCAGGGGGCAAATGGAACCTTGAACCCCAATGCATTCAATTCATAAGGACTTCGATTCAAGGCTCACTGGTGGCCCACAAGCCGCAGTGGTGTTTACCACCAATCTAGTGCATTTGTGTGGTCCCCCTGAGGTTTGCCCCCCCCGCCCCCCCTGTTGGCCACACAGAGTCATTACACTAGGGGGGCGAGGGCCTGCCGTCACAGTTTCACAGACATACTCGCCCGTGTCACATTAATTATATGGCAGTAATATTTCCACACAGTGAAAATGTCATTGCTAATTCACACATTCCCAGGGGGCACATGAAAATACACTGCCACTCCCAAACCGGAGCTGTCGGTTTCTCTGTGTCCAGCGTCATTTGTGAGTTCGAGGTTACACATGGATATCCTGCATATAAACAGATGAGACATTTGCCGAGATTTTATCATGTTAAGACACTAAGGAATTATGGCGACTTTATATAATAGATTTTATAATGTTGTGACACTAAGGAATTATGGTGACATGTATACATCCCAGGAATTCAAAGAAAAAGATTTGGGACATGGGAAGGGTATCAGAGAGTTTGGTTTTCTTTGCAAACCGCAGACGTATGCTATATATATATATCAGTATATTATACTTTGACAAGGGCCAAATCATTATAGCCAGACGACTGGATCAGAGTATCATGTCAGCATGGTGCTCACTTACTGGAGAGGGATCCAAGGAGGGGAAAACCACGGATGGCCAACAAGGTGTTGGGCAGCTCAGGCTCATCAATGTGGGATATGAGTCCTATGCCATGTGAGCTGCTTAGCTGCAGGCCAGTCAGAGTGCCCATGCTGACCCCTGCCCAGAGTGCCCATGCTGACCCCTGCCCAGAGTGCCCATGCTGACCCCTGCCCAGAGTGCCCATGCTGCAATGGAAGGTCGGTGAGGCTGATGAATCCCATTCTCTGTTACATCGTATTAACAGCTTGGTATGTGTCAAGCATTGGAGCGACAAGTCTGATCCACAGCTACGTGGATATGCACTCAAACTGAGTGCTGGAAATGAAACGAATCTGCACATGGTGACAGGTCGTGTGACTATATGACAATAATATCAGATGAAATGGACAACAGAGTGGGCACACTGCTGGTCCCATATAAATCGGGTGTGGCACTCCCCCCTGCCTGGATACGTGCGGTGATATGGTGCGGAAGGGAGTCATACAGCCATTGTACCTTCTCCTGTGGCAAGTCGCCCTACAGCTGTTGTAACTGGCCCTCGAGATCCTGCAGATTGGCACTGGTGCTGAGTTGACGTTCAAGCTGATCGCACATATTCGATTGGGAAAAGATCAGGGGACCTGGCTGGCCACGGGAGGACCTCACTATGACGCAGGCAGGCCATAGACACACGTACCGTGTGTGGACGGGCGTTGTCTTGTTGAAAGACTGTACCAGGGTGCTGTATCAGGAGGGGTAAGGCATGTGGACGCAGGATGTCACTGACGCATTGCTGTGCCATCACGGTCCCCTGAATCACTACCAGAGATGACCTGAAGTCATACCCTATGGCTCCCCACACCATAATGCCAGGAGTAACCCCTCGGTGCTGCCATACACACACACAACAGTCATCCGTGGTAATGCAGAACCGAGATTGATCGATGAACATGGTGCAACACCACTCGTCATCAGTCCATGCCTCCCAGTTACGGCACCACTCCAAATGCAGCCAATTCTGTGCTGGTGCTAACGGCCGCCTACGCATAGGACAGTGACCCCATAATTTGGCTGATGCCAGTCGTCAGGACACAGTGCAGGGGGGCACGGGGTGCTGTAGAGTGTCCAATGCCTGTGTCTGGATGGCAGGCGCAGATGTCATGGGGTTCTGTATTACTTGCCGCACAATACAATGATTCTCCCTTGATGTGGTCTGTCTTAGGTGACCTTCACGACATGTGTGGGTGCCCTCATGTGCCCATTGGTTCCAACATCGGGCGACATCTGCATCCCCTCCATGCTGGGCAATATTGCACGATTCAATCACTCTGCCTCATGCAAGCCCACAATATGACACCTATCAAACTCTGTCAAGTGCTGGTAATGCTGTCTGATGCATCTTTCAGGTATCCTCTGTGTCTGGTGACTAGACGTTCCAGCTCCTAGCAAATTGAATCATTTACAGACCCATCACTGTTCTGCACATGTTTCAGATCGCATCCAAATCGGACCATTTTTTCTGGCTGCTTAACTTTTTATTGTCACTGAGTATATTTATACAATATAGTGTAAAAGAAAATGTTTACAACTATTTATCATCTTAGTAGGTGTATGTTTACTTAGGAAATAGCATAATTTTACATTAGAACATATGCAAGTTAACAGTAATCAGAGGTGGGTTATTGAGGTCCAGAGAGTAAAAGTCCAGTCCGAGATTTAGTTTCAACCATCCAGATGAATTTTAGGAATCACAGTGTTCGACTGGTTGGTTGAAACAAAATCTTGGTCTGGACCTTTACTCTCTGGACCTCAATGACCCACCTCTGACAGTAATGCAATAAAAACTAACAAGAATTTCTTCAGTTCTGCAAAAAGTTACTGATATGTATCTTTTAGGATGACTAGAAGAACACTGATTCAGTTCCTAAACTTCTCCTCAGGGACACCTCAGCCATTCCATGTACATGTGTTAAATTTCACAATCTTAATTCGTTAACTCAATTAGTTAAATAACCGTTGATTAACCAAACAAGGTGGGACATTAGAATGGGGGCATATGTCTCTCCAGTATTTAATTTGGCTTCATTCACTCCCAAGATGAACAAATTGTTGTATTTAAATGATTAAATTGTGTCCCTCAGACTCTCTCTTACACCATTGTGGCAAATTCTTGGGTGATTTTAGGAGAGGCTTTGAAATGGCTAAGCTGACACTTTGGCAGTCATAATATCGTGGTTTGACACATAGTTTGTTTGTTTCTTTCTTTCAGTGCCTAAGACTTTTGCACAGTACTGCATATGTGTACACACACACACACACACACACACACACACATACATGCATACTGTGTTCTGGCTACCAACAGGTTGCCAAATTGACAATAATTGTGGAATCCTATAAGTCATTAGTCTGCGCTGTAAAATGTCAGGAGGAATCTGAGCTGTCCATGCTTGTGCTCTTTACACAAATGTTAATCTGATATGTCATCATCCGACTCATGTCATTTTTTTTGTCACCAGAACAAAATAAGATTTTAAATACAGGACAGACTGTCACATTTATCCATCCATCCATCCTTTACTGTACCTAGAACAGGTTCACAATGTGCCTTACTGTAACCTGGTTGGTTTTAATTTTACAAAGGGAGTGTAATATAAGAAATTCTACCTATTGTATCAGGAATTCTGACAGCAAATACAAAGGGGTGAAACTATTTGCCCTGTGACTCAGTCATCTGCAGTAACACTTCAGTAATACTTTAAAAATAAGGGCCTTGTTCATGACGGCAGACAGATAACAGGAATTCATTGTTGTAAACACACCAGAAAACGGTTTATACAAAGCTGCTCTTTGTCCATTCCACTAACATTCATAAGGCTGTGTCTGCATCTCACAAATACTTGACCAGTGACATGGTAATTATATATATCTTCATGATTGCGCCATACATATACAGTGTAATACACTTCTAAAGAATGTACAGAAATATATACATCTATTAATTACAGATAACTACAACTGACTCCTTAAGTAGTATGTTTATGTTTCTTCAAAATATTTAAGTTTTACAAAGTTCATTTTGGAACAGTTTCAGTGAGGGTTCATCCTCATTATGAGTGAGTTTAAGATGCAAACATACATTTTCTACCTTTTACATTTTGCTAAAACATTGTCAATCATAGTCACAACTATGTTTTCAAGTGCTTGTTGCCCAAAGGGCATTCATGTAAATATGTTGCTTCAATGCCTGAAAGAACATAAGAAATATACAAACGAGAGGAGGCCATTCGGCCCATCAAGCTCGTTTGGGGAGAACTTAACTAATAGCTCAGAGTTGTTAAAATCTTATCTAGCTCTGATTTAAAGGAACCCAAGGTTTTAGCTTGCACTACACTAACAGGAAGACTATTCCATACTCTAACAACTCACTGTGTAAAGAAGTGCTTCCTGAAATCCAGCTTAAAATGTTCTCCCGCCAATTTCCACCTATGGTCACAAGTTCTTGTATTTGAACTAATGCTGAAGTAACTACTTGGTTGAACAGCATCCAGTCCTGTTAGATCTTATAGATCATGTCCCCCCTCAGTCTCCTTTGCTTGAGGCTGAACAGATTTGGCTCAGCTAACCTCTCCTCATATGACATTCCTCTAAGACCAGGAATCATTCTTGTAGCCCTGCGCTGCACCTTTTCT
>JAODKN010000134.1:3718240-3734577 GCA_026774425.1 Petrocephalus zakoni
AGGCAGTTCTGAAGGCGAAAGGGGGTCAAACACCATATTAGTATGGTGTTCCTAATAATCCTTTAGGTGAGTGTATAATAAGCCATGTTGTATAGATTATTTTGTTTTGTTTTTTTTATGTATGTAACTCTCTGTTTAGAGCCTTGTTCTTGAGTTACTATCAGTCATGATATATCCTGCAACGTGCGGCACAGCATAAAGGTGTATGACATCATATCCTGCAATGTGCGGCACAGCATAAAGGTGCATGACATCATTTTTCATGAATAACATTATAAAGCAGATGATACGGATTGTTTTGTACAGAATACATTTTATTAAGTAGTTTTTAATATCTTAAAACAGTCTTAAAACATTGCAATTGAATCCACTTTACCGTTAAGTCTTCACACAACAAATCATGTTCAGATTTCTGACGCAAGCTCATTTTAACAGCGGAAAGCTGCAGTAATATATGGACAAATTAGCCGTATTGTAGTACTGTAAAGCCATGTGAAACAGCTTCTCACGCAAACGACACGTTGACAAAATCCACACGGCTTCTGTCTCAATACTTTCACATTACATTCACTGGTAATAAAACATCCGCCTTTTAAAGTCTTGAAATGCCTAACTCCCTCCTTACCCTAAAATCATTATATATCTTCTATTACAAGTTTAAAACATCCTAATCACTTTTCACAAGTTAAACCGTAGTCCCTTTTGGTTCTGATTCACATTTGATGGCTGGCCAACTGAACATATTTTTATAACAGTTTTACATCAATAGGGCATGTCATAAATGTGTTACAATACATTAAATTCTGAAGCTCAGCATTGTTGATCTCTGTCTCTGGTGTCCCAAATGTAAGTCACCTTCAGTGAGTCAGGACTTGCTGCTTTTGATACGACTTTGTATAAGGAGCCAAGATATCAGAAGCGATTAATAACTTCAACTTGTGTATGGTTTTACATGTGCTTACGGTACAGTGATTCATAAGCCAAAACACATACTTAGACGGAATGATTGCTGTAACTTGTAATAGAGAAAGCACCACACAACACTCGAAAGCTAGATTACAAGAACTGCTTTTGTTTCACTTAAAACAGTACTTCAGTTATATAATACTTAGCACTGCATTTAATTTGGAAATTCTTTGAAGAGGGTTGCACGGCGATTTGCTGAATTGTTGAGGATTTATCGTACAGTGTAGCTGAGGTGTCCAAGTTCAAAACAAAAAAAATGGCACATAGGCCAAATACAGAAACAAAGATGTGTGACATATATTAACCTAATATTACTATTAACGCTATCTTTGTGAGGTTTAGCTTATTGACACAAAATGATAACACATATGTACAACCTCATTAGAAACATGTAGGGTTCTCAAATTATTATAACAAAGGGAGAATTCAGCATTAAGATGAAATCCTGCTCATGGTAATAACCATTCATTCAACATTACAAAATAGCAACAATAATTCAATAATACAACCATAACCATTAAAAGGAGACAAGATGGATGGGTAAAAAACATCAAGCCAAATTAAAT
Source organism: Petrocephalus zakoni (assembly GCA_026774425.1). Classification (NCBI taxonomy): domain Eukaryota; kingdom Metazoa; phylum Chordata; class Actinopteri; order Osteoglossiformes; family Mormyridae; genus Petrocephalus; species Petrocephalus zakoni. Next base: position 3,719,773 of record JAODKN010000134.1, read on the forward strand.
AAAATGAGAATTTAATGATTCTATGTAGTAGTCAGTTAGATTTTGGTTATGTCAAACTTGGAGGATTTAAGGGATTTAATGTTAAGTCATTAGTGATTATTCATATTGTTAATCGATAATCAGTTGCCAATAACTATGTGCAAGTGTGTTATTAAATTTTGATGTCTTTGAAGAAGCTTTAGGCAGGTCTTGTTAACAGCATCAATAGAAAAAATAATTATCATGGTACAATTTAATGGGAAGGGGAACATAATGATGCGATGTGTGACTGACACTGAATTCTGATGACAAGCTAGGCAGCGAAAAAAGTTCATTTGAATTATTAAGAAAGACATTAATAATTTGACAGAAGACATAAATAGTAAAATGGATACTATATAACTCTGAGTTAATTCTGATATATTTAAATAGATACTCTGAACAAAATGAAACATTATAGAAATGTATAATTACTCTTAATTACTCTGGCGACTAACTTTTATAGTTATCTATAAAATAATCTGTTAAGGCCACTAAGATGAACAACTGCACTGTACACAAAGTTATTTTGGAATATCGTTATAAAACATTCTGAAACACGGCTGTAAACATTCAGAGTTTAGAAGTTAAAACTGAATTCATAGTAAATGGATCTATATTTTGCTGTGAGGGAGGTAATGTTAGATGTATAAAAATATGATTTAATATGGGAATAAAACAAACATCAATAGTTCTGGTGAATGGGATATATGACATATATAAAATATTTTAAAATGTATATAATTTTAAAATCCATAGATTTTTCTTAAAAGATAAAAGAAATACTGACTACATTCATTTAAAAGACACATGTTTAGATGAATTTCCTTTAACACTTTGCATCTATCTGGTTCTTTTGGCTCAGGCTCACCTCATGCCACAATAAAAGTACTTGGCAGTAACATTACCCAATATAACAGTCTTCAAATACAGAATCAAGGCTGATATTGACTCAAGTCAGAAACATTGAGATCAAAGTCACAGCACAGCCACACATCTAATTACAGAGAATACATTATTGTTTTTTTTTTTTTGAACACCCATATTTTGGCACTTACAGAGTTGTCCTTCCAGGATGCAAAGTACAGACAGTTTGCTGTGACGTCTGTAAGCCAACGTCCCTCGTCCATGGATAACTCAGACCACGAGCCAGTGCTGAAGCTGCCAATGCCAAAATTGCAAGAAAACATTAATGCAAAACTTGAATTATTGTTTTATAAGAATAGATATTTGTATAGGAACATATTGGTAGTACATGCGATAAATCGCTATGATAAATCGCTGTAATGATATGATCATCAGTTAGACATGTCCTTTAAGTCAGGAGCTGCTTTCCTTGTACTGTGAGTAAGCCTGAGAGAGAGTAGAAGTTCTCTTAATGTTGGAGCTTTCAAAATGCAGAGGTGGACAGTTCAGGTCCAGAAAATAAAAATCCAGACCAAAATTTTGTTTCAACCAAGCAGTTGAGAATAAAAAGTCACATTCACGGCGTACTAATCTGGTTGGTTAAAACAAAATCATTGACTGGATTTTTACTTTTGGGGCCTGAACAGTCCACCCATGCCAAAATGCACGTTTCCCATATGTGACATGGCTTGTGTTTGTGAGGCGTGTTGCTGAGTTAAATTGTAGCTTTTGAAAACTATTAAATGAAGCAAAGAATATTGCTTACCGTGAACTGTCTCACTTCTCCAGCTTCGACCAGGTGATGCTCCGTCTCAGGAGTGATAGCATATGCGACTTTCTGCAGGGAGGGAAAAACGTCAGCACTCATGACATATGGAAATACAGTTCACGTAAAGCAAAAACTGAAGCCAACATTTAGTGATGTTTCTCATTCCTGACAATAAAAAATGTACTTTACTGAAAGAAACTATGGTAACACTTTCTATGAAGCTCATATTCATAAAGACTAATATCTATTCTTATAATTAGTTGTCACATGTTCGTAAAGCATTATAATACTATTATAATGCATCATGAAGGTATTTGTAGTGCAATATAATTACTTACTTAAGTAAAGTGTTACCAAAATGATTTTGTAGATTATTCTGACTTTGACAAATGACCAATCTTAAATTTAAAGCGTGCAAATACTCACATCACAAAATCTTCCAGGCAGAGTACAGAACTTGTATATGGCATAGAGAGGCACCATGGTCATGGAGGATATGGCTATGCACCATCCCAGCATGTTCGCCCACATCGGGAACACATACGTCCCGTAATTAGGCGGGTTGAAGGTCGCAAAGCTGACAACCACCATAAACTAAAAAATAAACCGAATATTCAATTCAATTCAATTCAGTTTATTTTTATATAGCGCCCTTCACAAAAGGGTTGTCCCAGGGCGCTTTACATGGGTGTAGAATACATCGATATTGATATACATTGATATAAATGTTATGTGTTGAAACCTCCATAAAAAAGGCTTGAATGAACATGTTCAAATGATAAACCCAGTTAAATTGTCCAAAAGAAACAAAAATTTCTTTTCGTAGTATATAATAAATACTAACGTATAAACTAATGTTACGAACTATGCTATGTCTGAAGCATTTTAAAGTCATTGTTTTTTATTAACAGGACAAGTGGATATGAAAATGGATGGATGGATGGATGGGTAAAGTACTTTGGGGAATGGGGAACGGAACATTTATTGATAAAAACTTACCAAAAGAAAACAAGGACTCACAAACTTCCAACACATCCTCCAGTAGAGTCCCGGTCTATGACCAATCATTTCCTGAATGTCATCACTGAAGCGATCCACCCCTACAACAAAAACTCTTCGTATTTTATCGGGATAAGTTTCCTTACAAGCACATTGTTATTTTCAGTGACCTATCTTAGTAGGCACAGGGCTAGCATAAGCATAAATATATGTTTTGATGATGCTTTATATGTATTTTTGAGCTGCACCTACTTAACTATTAATACAAAAGGACATTGTTGAGTGCAGGTTTACCCTTAATTTTTTAAACAAATGTGGTAAAAATACATGATGGGCAATGGGAAAAAAAGTCTCATTTTTCCCTCCATGTGGGTGGTCCTACAAGGATGGGATGTTACAAGAAAACTACGGATTGGGGACTATAGATCTTGCTTATGGGCCCAGTAGTGAAATCACTCTGCTGACCCTGGGATTTGACCCAGCGAGCTTCCAATTACAGAGATAGCATCCTAACCCACTGAGCCACACACCAGCCCATATAGTAGTGATAAGACCTGTTAACTTGATCCATTAATTTGATGAATTCACAGAAAAACATTTATGCAACAATTCAATCACAACAGAGAGAAAAAAAAATTAATGGCCTTTAAACTTTAAAATTTTCTTAGAAACCAACTTGCCATGCAATTTCAGTCTCAGACTCAAGAGTGTGTTCTAATCGGTAAACTGTTGTGTTTTCAAACATGTGAAATAAAGGGTTGGCTTATGCAGAATAAACATACAGTGAGAAGCATCTTAGCTATGAGTACAAAGCTGGGAACAGGTAGGAAAAACCACATCACATGGAAGACTTTCACCACCTTGATATGGAGAGCAGTCTGTACCTTGGCCAGCATTTCCATGCACGCACATATCAAAAGGAAATCAGAAATTCTCGTGACATCTCGGGAGTGTGCCAAAAGAGGCCAGACCAGCAGGTCCAAATGTGTAGTACCAGAGCTTTGGAAAAGGACAACGAAGCCCCAGGGTGCTCCTGTACGCCCAATCAAACTGGACAGTAACACAATGACCCAGTGGTCAGCATGGGTTAGCATGTTAGCATGCTCAGGCTATCACTGCCTCTGTCTGCAACTCTAAAATTAACTTCCATGCTAAAGTTCAGCTGTTTAGATCAGTCTTTTCAAATCTTAGTAATAGGTCTCTTATAATGCAGAATCTATGGTTTTATGTTAATTGTTTCATAAAATGGATGGGCATCTCATCCAGGGTGTCCCCTGCACAGTTTGGGATATACCCCCAGACTCACTGTGACTGAAAAATCTATAAGTATTTATTCAAAAGGAATGGATGTTCTTAAAAATACAGCTAGATGTTTATCTCCATAATTATGAGAGTATACAAACTTTGCAGGACAACTAAAGATGCTAAATAAGTTTTCAACCTTCTTTGGCCCAAACATGAAGATTTGTGACACTCACGCTCCCACTGAAAAACCTGGCTGTAAAATGACGGAAAAGCACAGAACCCAAGAACCGACGTCCAACACGGTACTTTAGGCGCCGCTGTCTCACTGCAGCTTCAGGGGAATTCTGCTGCCACTTGAGAAGAGCCAATATTCCATCAGGTGCCTAATATGGGATTGGCATTGTCCGCCACGAGCCTAGACAGCCCCCATCCCTTACCGTAGAACCAGGCAATGCCGATGGCTTCAATAAGCACTCCAAAGAGGATCGATGTTCCCGCAGCAAAGTGGTCCAGCAGTGTAAACACGTAAATCCCACCCTGCAGGGAAAACGAATGTCTGAGGTAGCTGGAGCTTGAGGTCACTCAGAGCCATAAGACACCGTCACAACCTGTTTGGTGGCCCCGTCAACCCTCCAAAACAGCATTTAGCATTTTGTCATGGGCACCAAACCCACCCTCTCATACCAGAGCCAGTGGAGATTCATCCACTGAGCAATCAGAACGGCAGCTACTAAGCTGCAGAGCAAGAACTTGCTTTGCATGTTTCAAAATGTTCAACTCTGTACAGGTATTTGCACTGAAGTGGAACTAAGAAGCTAACATACTCAAATCACTAATTTCAATCAAAGTGATATTGTTTTTGTCACCAGAGCTCTGCGGGCCTTCATCAGGAGGCGATTTCCCTCACTGTCTATAGCTTTACCAATAACCTCCACACATTGACATCACTTGAATTCCTGTCCGACTCCATCCATATAAGGTTCTGTTCTGACCTGAAATTTCACAGAACTATCTGTGGCACACTAAACAAGCCCTAAACAGCTGCTAAAGAAAGACAAATGTGACTATGAGATGGCCACAGTCCAGTTACAGCTCCTACAATGTAGTAGTAAGAAATATCAACCATCTGGCAAGTGGTCAACGGCACATTTCGGGTTCTCACGCGCACCAAACTTGAGTCAAGTGAGTCAACCGTTTCGTAAGTCAACAAGAAACACTCCAGTGAACTGTTTCTGGAAAGACATTTTAAAATAAACAAACAAACAAACAAATAAATAATAAAAAGACCAAGGCTCCACTGATTTTTATAGGCCTTATCTCATATATTCAAGAGAGTGAAAGTATCAGTTTCTCCACTGATGAATGAGATTGGGTCCTTTACATTAAGGAAATCCCTCTCCTTGGAGGAGGCACAGCTGATATCTACACACATCAGTTCCAGCAGGTATCAGGGGTCCTTACGGCACACTCACGTTGGTGACACAGAAGAGGGAGATGAGGAAGGTGGACATAACGATGAAGAGGGTGAAGAGCTCCCGGTGCCGATGCAGAAACTTGAACTCGTCTATGAGGCCGGTGATAACAGACTCCATCCCACCCATCTGAAAACAGAGCCACAATGCACCATAGGCACAGCCATGGTGTAAACAGCTCTACTGTACTTCTACTGTAAACAGGAGAAGAATAACGGCCCACATAAGAAGCAGCATAGCTAGACTGCCTTTGTAAGTAAAACATATTCAACTTTGTTCTTGCTCTTTGTTCCTTAGCATTTGTGAGCATGGATGGAACATACGCTGCATAATGCTTGGAAGCTATTACTCTCCTACCTTTATTACACTGTCAGAAAAAAAGTACTAATTTGATAATGATAAATCCGCTATTTGCCATTTGCACAAGAACGAGTACAGGTACAATGGAATTCCTCTCTTCGCCCTTCCCATCTTACTCTCCATAGCTTGGGGGTCACAGCACAGGGTCAGCCCACATGTGGTACCTCTGGAGCTGGGGGTTAAGGGCCTCACTCAAGGGCCCACGGACATGTGATGACGCCAAGACTCAAACCGATGATGATCTGATCACAGGTACAGAGACTTAGCCTGCTGAGCGGCTCAACTTGAGGGTACAGTCACTTGTCACCGGGGCAGTACCCTGAAAGGTCTGGAAACTGTACGCTAGTTGTACATTTACTTTTTAAAGTAGAAGAAGTGGATTCTACCTTGTACCTGGTGGGCTGTACACTTTTTTTCTGACAGCGTCGGTACTTACAGCACTGTCGATACCAAGAGTCAGTAGCATAATGAAAAAGATCACAGCCCACACTGAAGACCCAGGTAATGTGGCAATAGCCTCTGGATATATGATGAAGACAAGGCCAGGACCTGCAACACAATATAATACCAGCTGAACTACAAAATGAAGAGCAACCTTCCATTGGTCTTCAAGAATCATTCATTCACACAGGGTTGCAGTATTAAATACAAAATACCAACACATAAGATGCATCCCCATAAATCAACAGTCATTATTCCTGAAAAGTTTCACCCTATGATGCCAGGAGACATTTCTTAATGACCGAAGTATGTGGATAGTAACATTTATGCACTCCACAATTTTTTTCTGAAATTAATTACACCCAACAACATTGCTATGTTTGTGATATTCATAATAGGTACAGGGTAGGTAGCCAATAACGAAATACCCCAGGTCATGATTCTTATACTCGTTACAGAATTTATCCATTACATACTTAAAAAAAGCTAAATTTCTGTGGCTATTCATTGTCTGAAATTATGATTTCCCCTTTGATAAACTGTATCAATCCTGGCATACACATTTGAAAACAATGACAATTATCCTAATAAACTCAATAGATTGCGACTGAAGATTGTTTTTACTGCAAACAAATTCATGTAGGTGAAACATTTGAATGTCACCCAGTCTTTATTGATTCAAAATATCTTGCGGGTTGACTTTTAATGGTTTTTACATTAGCTTCAAATCTAGAGCAATTCTTTTCCAAAAGCAAGCACATTTTAAATTGGTCTCAAATTACATTTTGTTCACATACAGGTACTAGACACCCCCACTATTAGGGGAAGGTCTGCTGTTTCTGGGGGCCCATTCAAAAAGTCAGTATGCCCCCACCCACCCCCTCCTAAATAAGGAATGTGTTTGTTAGATATTTAGTGCAGTGGATGTTTGCAGGCATCAATGTGTCTCGTGGTTTGAAATGGTATTATATACCACTTCTAGCTAGGGGAGAGCCTCCTAAATATCGAGAAAAGCTGAGGGGGATCATAACGAAGAGTCTTGTTGATACTGACCATCTGTTGCTACTTCCTCCAGAGCCACATTGTGTTTCTGGGACATGTACCCCAAGTAGGAGAAAATGACGAAGCCAGAGAAGAAACTGGTCAAGGAGTTGATGGAGCTGGTGATGATGGCGTCTCTAGGAAACAAAAGACAGCCATGTCTATAACTCAATTGCACACCTGGCAAAGATGCGGAAGATGCATAATGACAGATAATTGCCTAGCTGCACTTATGCACGGCTACTTCATGACAATTAATGCATCTGCATTTCAGTTTCATTTTTAAGCACCAATGCAACACGTTGCATTTCTCGGGAACAAGCTAAAAATAAAAACCGAGAAGAAACGTGTATCAGGATGATCGCTTAAATATAACGACGTAGAGTACAATATATTCACTCTTACAAAATGGGCAAATGGTCAGTGGCCCAGCTTGGTGTGAAAGGTGGAGCTTGTGAAGGACTTCAAAGCTATTGTAATTCAATTGCGTGTGTGATGACTGCCCTATTAGGATGTCGACGCGGGGCTCTGCCTTACCTATAGCAGTTGTTGCTGAATTTGTTATAGCTTGAAAACGCTATTAGCACACCAAACCCAACTCCCAAAGAGAAGCAGATCTGAGTGGCAGCTTCTATCCAGACCTACAAAACAAACGCCCGGGGTTCGGCACAAAAGACAGAGAGAAAAAAACTGTTATTAGAGATAATTGCAGGAAACTCATTCAACACAAAGATGAAAGACACTTCTGAATACAGGGTAATTTTGCAAATTGCTGCTGCATGCATGTGTCTAATCTAATTCTCAAATTGCTGCTCTGAGTCCTTAGCCATGTGTCCTTCAGGGGAAATTGCGGATTCTTTCGTCTTACTTAAGGATAATGTGATTTCTACAACTCCATCAGCTATGGAAAAGGATTTAACAGAACTAACACAAGGTCTTCTTAGAAAAAAATATTTTACGCAACAAAATTATTGTAATGAGTGTGGCTCGTGAACCCACTTGTCTTTCGCTGAGATTTTTGAAGGCACTTATGCATGATATAGTGAAATATACAGCTCACAATAATATGAGCATTTGAACATAAAGTACTTTTGAATGTTATGCATAAACACAAAGTCTTATGGTACGACATCTAATCCCCGCCAAAACACAACATTTCGGCTTCTTCATGCTGCTCCTGTTGCTCTGTAGTGGTGTTTGACGTTGACCAACACTTGAAATTGAAAATTGAAAAATCGTTAGCAGGAATATCACTCGAAAATAAACCTCAAATATTGCAAAAAAAGTTTTTGTGATCACTTGAAGTGGTTTCTGTGGGCAGTTGAAAAGGAAGCAATTTGCAAAACTGCAATGGAATCAGAGTTTGTGATTCAGGAGATGCACAGGACACACAAATACAGAATTTGCGATTTAGGTTTGTCGACTCACTGAAAATTTGCTTATAATTTCTGCAGAACTGTAATGGAAATACAGCTTGTTTTAAGCCCATGTGAACAGCATGTGCGCATATATCTTGCAACGAGCATCGTACAAACACACACACACACATTTGTATTCCAATCTTAGTGAGGAACAACCATTCATTTCTATGGGAAGAACCCTAATACCAATCATGACAACCTAAACCCCAACCCAGCCCTAACCTTAACCATAAGTAACCAAACAAAGTCCAAGATTTTTGGCATTTTTTTAATTGCAGTCACAGATTTTTCTAAAATTGAGCTTCCCCATGAGGTGACCAAGAAAATTGTTAAAATAACAGGAAAATTGTAAAAATAACAGGTTATCATCACATTATGGGGACATTTGATTCCCACAATATAATATATTCATGACCCACACACACACACCTATGCATGCGCACACACACACACATGTAACACCATGTAAGTGCAAACAAATTATGGCGCTCCTTCAAAATGGAGGTTGACAGAAAATTGAATAAAAATAAAAATAAAAAAATTGGCTCACTCATATCACAATGGGCATTTGGGGCGAAGCTCCCCTACAATGATCTTTTCATTCCAAACAGCTACCTAAGCTCATTACCATCCAGGGGAGTGGTCGGCTCATCCCGCCACTGAGAAATGCTGGACTCGCCGGAGCGGTTCTAGTGCCTTTTATTACCCCTCTCGCCATGAATCATGGCGGTGAAGGAGAAGAGTCTGACCTGAGCCTCGCAGAGCCGGAGGAAATCCACACTCAGGTAGGCCTTAATGCCATCCATGGCCCCGGGGAGAGTGACACCCCGAAGAAGCAGCACGGTCAGCACGACATAGGGCATGGTGGCCGTGATCCACACCACCTGCGCAGACCGAGCAGGGGACAAATCATATTTACTCCATTAATAATGTGAAAATATTTTCTTACTCAACAACGATAAAGGACTCATTAAAAGCATTTTACACAGGAAAAACTCCATATCAATATATCACACATTATACAGCATATGCATGCTTATTCTTGATTTTCCTTAAGGCAGAATAAAATATATGGCATACAGTCTAAAATGTACAGAGAATCTAAGGAAAAATTGACTGTCTATGAAGCCCATATTCATAAAGCCTAATACCTGTTCTTATAATTCATTGTAGCATTCATAAGGTATTATAAACACGACTATAATTATTAGTAAAAAGGCATACTATACAATACATTGTAATCATGTGTATTATGTATTACAAATGCTCTGTGAAGCTCTCATCTATAATGCACTATAGACAGATACTTTTATAATGGAGTACAAAGCATCAATGCTTATACTGGCCATTATAACACATTATGAAGGCATCTATAGTGCATTATAGATGGGACCTTCATAAAGCATTCATTATGCATAATACACATGACTATTATGCCTTTTAACAGCTATTTATAGCCATGCATATAATGCTTTATGAATGCATTATTATTTGTTATGAATGTGTTTATACATTACTAAAAACATGGCCTTCAATGTATAATACTAGTAAACCTACATACAAACAAACAAACAATCAAACAAACAAAACAAACAATACTAGCAGTGCTTCTAACAAAACAAACTATAAATCAAATTAAAATTCAATACGCACAATTTAACACAACTACAATATGAATACGTATAATAAAATTATGCAATAATGTTGTAGACATAATTATGGGGAGACACAATGTTGAAAAAGGTTAGTATAAATGAAATGGTTAGTTAGGCTGAATGTTGTAATGACCCCACCCGCACCGAGTTCCCGCCTACCTTCCCCGACGTCTTGACCCCCTTCCAGAGGCTAAAATACAGCACCACGATGACCACGGCCAGGCAGCAAGTGAGCTGCCAGCGAGGCAGGCCCAGGTCATGGATCCCCTCGCTCTCCTGCAGGTGCAGCATGCCGCGCCTGGGCAGGGACGTCGGGCAGAGAGCAAGACTGCCATTACCTCTCACACAAACTGTCTCTTTACGGTCTGCCTTTAGTTTATGTGTCTGGTTGTCAACACACAGAAGGAAGGGTTCTATCTCTCGCCTACTTAAGGTCACATGACAGCTTGGGCTCCGCCCAACTCACTCGAAGTATTCAGCTGCCGGGGTGGACTTGTGGGTGTCGTTTAGGGTTGTGTTGTAAGACCAGAGGGTGGAGCAGTTCGGGCTGTTCCAGGTGTTTTTACAGTGGACCCAAGGCAGATCTCCAGTAAATGACGAGAACAGGTAGAAGAGGGCCCAGGAAATGATAACATTGTAGTAAAATCCGACGTACAAGGAGATGAGGATGACTGTAAACCCCACACCTACAGGACAGAATTCACATTACAGTCAATTAGCATAATTACCCTCAAATATATAGATATAGAATTACATTATTGGCCAATGGTATCACTGATTTTATTATTTAATTCATTTTATTTGGCATAAAATACTAAGTTTTAGAGTCACATTTCCTTAACCTTATTTTTTCCATGGGATATGTGTATTTTAGTACTAGATTTTAGTGAAGGCAAGGTCTGCGTGTGAGGATGGATAGACCCCACCCACTGTTTGTCTGTTGCACCGTGGTCCTGGGGGAAAGCTGCCTTTATACCTGTATGTGGATGGTGTGACAATAAGGCCCAGTTGACTTGCATTAGCTATAATTCATATTTAGGTATATATAAGGTATATGTTTCTCTTACGTGAGACGTGTCATTCCCTTTAACTCCTACCGTACACACAGTTTCTTAAATTCTTAACTGATATTTGCTCTGATGAGTCTAATACCACCACATGTGATCACCCCTCTCTTCAAAGCATTGATACAGAGGAAACAAACGTGCTGATCAACATAATTACTGTAATCCCTCCCGTAGGGTGACAACCACTCTAACAACCAAGCTTGTGATTAAAGTGTCAAACTTTGCACAGCCTCCATTAGCCTCCTTGGTGACAAAGATGAAAAAAGGCCTTTTACGTTCAGATACTACTAACATAATAGACGGTGTAATCTGCTCCTATATCATAGCTTGGAAAAATTACAATATAGGAACTGTGGATAAGTCAAGAATACACTGCGGACTGAAGAACTAGTCACGTTTCCTGCGTCCATACTACAATTTAGGCTAAATGTTGTGCTATCCTTTACAGAAAATATATGTCTTGAGCAGTTAACCTAGGTTCTTCTGATTGGTTTATTGGGCAGTTCCAATTTAGCCTTGGATGTTACTGTAAACCCAGCAGAATCGGCTAGGCTGGATTTGTATGATCTTAGCTTTTCTGTTCCCCCCACACACACACACACACATACACACATACACACCAGAACATTCAGCCCATAGATTTTCCTAAACCACACGTCGGAACAAAAGGAGGAGAGGAAAGAGGTAGCAGTAGCAGGAGCTTTTATACAAAATGAAATCCAGCAGACCATCGTGAATGAGCTAAACTGTGTGGATAACATTATAAACATATAACTTATATGTTTGGGAAACCACAGAAAGTGTTGTTCAAGGCTCGAAAAATAACATTCTAATAAAAAAGTGTTTCAGTGTACAACAATGCTCATATTTCATAATAGTAACACAAAACAGGACTCAGTTTTATAGTATACACTTTTCTCTTTGATATCCTCGTTAATCTTATTACTTTTTTCTGAATAAGTAATATGCATCAGAAATTACAACAAAAGCTCCTCTGAAATGTAATTAGGATGAGAAAAGAAGAAAGTAATAAGTTTTATTATATATTTTTTACTTTTGTTTAATACAGAGAAACCATGCTGTAGGAAACAATATTCCGGTCCTATGTTTCATTTTAGTAAAATGGATATTCTGTCAAATTAAACAGATTGGCAAGAGTTTATTTTCTTTGCCATTTGGTGAACGAATGTAATGACGGAAAATGGAAGAGTGAAAACTGCGCTGACGTGTGTTTTTCAAGCGACAGGAAAGGTTAGGGCTGCTCGCCCCCCTGGCGCGCGGACGCCAAGGTGTCCCTACTGCGCTGTTTATTGACACGTCGAGAGGCACGGGAGAGCGGGCGAAAACACTGACGGGGGGAATCAGCGCCCACGGCTCTGTTAAAAGCCAATTTTCCATTTTCCATTTGAGCGGCACAATCTCCACACACATTAAAAATAACTTTGTCTTTTGTGAGCAAAACGTAGCCCGGCCTTTATCTTTTAAGAAGGTTCTGGGGGATTAACTGACCCTGGACTTTCATGCGTTAGAAAAATACTATCCTCTCAGCCATTTGCCTGACAAGGTACAAACATTCATGCTCCCCTAAAATCTCTTAAATTCCAGAAATTTCATGGCCAATTCGTAATCCAGCCATCCTAAATGGTCCTGATCCTAGAGTAAACTGACATGACACATAGGGCATTCATATTTCTTTACAGAGAACCAGTAAAACTGACTCACTAAGCCCACAGATTCACATATTCAAGTGTTCACACATCTCAAATACACAAGTAAAAATCATAGCCTGGCTATCATTTCTTTTGTAGAGCTCCGTTATTAAGTAACAACTCAATGTATTATAAAGACAATCTTCAGCCACACGGATGCAGCTTAATTTGTAATTGCCTCTGTAGCATTTTACAGTGTAAATTTACCTATAAAATCTGGCACTAGACTAATAACTAATGTTCTCTGTAATTAGTCGAAATTAAAACCCAAACATTGGGCACCCAAAGGATGAGACGTCCAGAGAGCATAAATACCTTTAAATACGGGGCAGATTTTCCATACACCTGCCGCTCCCTCGCGGTGATACTGTCCCAGTGCCAGCTCCATGTAAAACAGCGGCATCCCCGCGATGACCATGAAGAAGAGGTACGGCACGAGGAAGGCGCCTGGCAGAGACGCGACGGGGAGAAGCGCGGTTAGCCACGGAGACGGGACGAGCAAACGGAAAGGTGTGTCGTACTTATCAGAATGGCCTGCTTGGAAAAATATCGCATTTTTACTCAGTATTGCCCTTTTGGGCAACAGAAGAAAAAAATATTACGACATAATTAAAAGTATAATTAAAGTGAATTTGATTTTGTAATACAGGATGGGACCGTTACTTTTCCAAGACAAAATGACAAACAGACCCTAGCTATAATATTATTATTGCTGTTATATCAGCAGCTGTAAGGGCAAGTGTAACAATAATAATAATGATGATGATAATAATCATATATAGGCCCATGTTTCAGTGCTATGTCAGTATTGCAAATGTGCATTATTGCAAAGGTGATTATCATAATTTACATATAAACTGCATGGGTCTGTCTCAGACATTTATGTTCTTACAGTGTATTTAATTTTGTTCTGTTTGGACATCGCACACCAAACCATTTATGATACTTGGGACTAATAAATAACCAGCAAAAAACATCAAAATGAATGAATGCGATGCTTAAGCAGAGCCCATTCTCGGGCTGTTGGGATTCAGCGGCTGCCGGTGAGCAGCTGCGGAAATTGCATTTCTTTGGCGTGCCGACTATTCGCAGAGCCCCATAAGCACCTGCGCAAACAGGCAAGGCATCAGTTATGGTCCTACCTCCTCCATTCTTGTAGCACAGATATGGGAACCTCCAGACATTGGCCAGGTCCACGGCAAAACCGATGACCGAGAGGAGGAAGTCGATCTTCTTGCCCCATGTCTCGCGCTCCTCACCCGAGGGGTGCGTCTGTGCGGGACTCGCCAGGGTGGAGTTGGTGAACTGCACGCCGTTTTGCTCCTTCACCAGGATCAGCTCCACTTCTTTGGGGCCCATGGTGTTGGCCGACTTGGCCGGGGCTACGACCGAAGACATCTGCTTCACTGGCAGAGCGCCTTTAATCATTAGGAGATGCCAGTCAGTATAAGAACTCCCAGGCCTGATGATGGTACCTCAAGCTACCATCTAAGCCCACAACCTTTAATTGGAAAACAGGGTGGATTTCTGAGCACAACATTGTCCTGGCTGCCATGAGTGAGCACAGCCAGGGAGCTAACACCCACTACAACGCTAAACATCAGCATATACATGATTCAGGCTCTCCACTTAAGAGTGCTGCGGTTGAAATCTGGGGCACAGATGGTGGGGGGGGGGGGGGCCTTTAAATAGGGAGGCGGAT
>JAODKN010000134.1:3734587-3754921 GCA_026774425.1 Petrocephalus zakoni
CCCCCACCCCCCCCCCCACCCCCCCCCCCCCCCCCCCCCCCCCGCCCGCCCCGCCCCACCCCGGGGCCCCGGGGGGGGGGGGGGGGGGCCCCATTTACATCGGGAGCCTGATCATGGCTTGAGACCTTTTGGTCCCCCCCCCCACCACTTCAAAAATATCTCCTGCGCCCCTGGTTAAAATCATAAAACAGGCAGTAATTTCGTTGTGTTCAGTTACTCTTGCAGCTTTAATGATGTTCAGCGCTTGATCTCAAACTGTGAATATATGTATCATCACACTGGTAACCGAGTAATTCTAGTAATATAAAGCAGTTTGAAGTAATAAGCAATATAGTATACAGCTATTTATATGTATTAGTAGGCATAATGACACATTCATTTTATTTATATATACATTATATATAACATATTATATATGTGTATTATATATATAATGCACTACAGATAAACTGGGTTTTTAAATATTTGTGGCTATGCACACTGTAGAGTTCTTTACTGAGGCAGACTTGTAAAACAACTTACTGGAAAATGATTAATAATTTTTTTTACTAAGCACATTCTTTTGAAAAGTAAAAAAAAAAAAAAATCAAAAATACAAAAACACTGCAAAAGCGATTTGAATATAAAATTCAAGCAGACACAAATATTAACTTTTTTTGTTGATCACTTAGAAAAGAAAATGTTATTACTATACATTCTTACCTGCTGTAAGTCCTTCCCAGGTCCAGAAAGTTTTAATATCAAACGTGTCAAAGGCGATTCCTGGTCAGAGTCGCAGTGTGTTGATCATACTTCACAGGAAAGGGATTAGGATCAGCTCCTCACGCAGCTGTGTCTAGAATAAGCTAAAAGACTAAAGAGCCAAAGGAACCATGCTGTACCTAGTCTACCCAAAGTAATACTGTGCTGTACCTAAAGTACCCAAAGTATTACTGTGTTGTACCTAAAGTACCCAAAGTAATACTGTGCTGTACCTAATGTACCCAAAGTAACACTGTGCTGGCTGAAGGTGCCCAAGGAGGAGCCCAAATCTCCAAAGGGATTACAGGACTCTGTAGAGTGTGTGGGGAGATCACGGGGGAAATAGGCGAGCAGCTAAAACACTCCCTCCTCTCCATGGCTCTCTCTCCCTCACAGCCCCGCCTTCCTGCTCGCCCCTTCTGCCTCGGAGAAACCAAGAGAGAAAAGAAACTATTGCATCTCTCATCCTCAGCAAACCGCAACCTTTACCCCTTATGGCAACAGCCATGCTACGAGATTCCGGACATCTCTGAGGAGCAGAAAGACAATGTCCATTTCAGATATTTACGACTATCGTGCGTGCTATCATGCACCTGACCATCATAATCCAGCACAAAAGGTTTGGAAGGTTTCTTTGGAAGGTTTTAGAACAATTTCACCTAACAGCATGTCTTGATTAATAGACAAACTAATGAGACAATTATACAAAATCAAAGAAAGGTTTATTCGAGGCATTATTAAACTAAAGCATGCATATGAAAATTATTGTGCTGAATTACTATAAACAACCCCACAAGCAACCCCAGTAAGAAATTAACATTCTTGGAAACATGAATACCTTTTTGTAAGAGAAACATATAAAATTTAATATGCATCCCCTAGTTGTGCAGTGGATTACCCAATACAGAAACAAACAACAGCTATTATTATTATTATTATTACTATTATTATTATTAATAATAATAATAATAATAATAATAATACTAATAATAATAATAATAATTCGGGTTAATAAACCTAACGGTTAAAATGTTTAAGTCATGTTTTTTTATTATTTGGGCTTGCATTTTGAGTACCATTGATTAATTAAAATAAATCATATACATGAAATATTTATACACGAAATATCGTTACAGGGACAAAATATTTTTGGGGACACTCAGAGGTCATGGCCATGGGAAGTTAAATGGTCAAACAGATTTTAAGGGACGTGTAGTGCTGAGGTCATGGGACCATTAGCTGAGAGGTGAGTAATTCAGGTCCAGAGAGTAAAGATTTTGACCAAGATTTTGTTTCAGCCAAACAGTACTCTGTGAGTACTCTGATACTGTATTGGTTGGCTGAAAAAAATGTGGTCTGGACACTTACTCTCTGGACCTGGACTGGATTTTTTTTGTAAAGATAAACATTATTTATGCACAGGAAATGGGACAAAGGATAATCCCATTCCACATCAAAAATACGAAGCGTTTTGCAAAGTCCCCCACCCCACCTCTGAACAATACTCAGTATGAACCATGACCCAGTATGCCCAGTGTCATTTATCATTTATTTGCCTGCCCTTTTAAGAAATCTCATTACCTTTAATAGCCAACAGGCCTAATTGGATCAATGGAAATGTGTAAATGTTCAGTTTCGGCACATGACATCAATTACTTAATAAACATGCCTGATATTTATGAATACCACAATGTGTTATACAGAGGAGTTATGAACAGGTCATTACTTAGATTAATTGCTCTTGCACTTTCCCAGGTGTCAGAGTACGTTCAATATTTTAACTGTAAAAACTTGTATTTCGCAGTATTTTTACTGACAGAATCATAAGACCTAAGACCTCTAATCTATGACCTGTTTAACATGTAAAAGTTCAGACTACTAACATCATTAGATACTTGCCCTACAGTATTGGCTGAAAGGTCAACATAAATGTGCAGAAAAGTGTATCTAGGTGAAATTGTAAGGATAACCAAATGCCTGTACATCTTTGACGGTAACTGCTGATGATGGGATTATCTTCACATGCCATCAATGTACCCACAGTGACATAAATGATACAGCCCCACCGTCAGACACCTCACTGCACAACCGTGGGGCACCATAAGCGATATCACAGAAACGGGTGCCTCCTTTCTGAATAAGGAATCTCTCATAATCCCTCACTCAAGCACATCAAAGCAGAATGCCATAGCGGCCTTGAATTTTAGCACATTCTTTCACCATTAGGTCACTGCGAGATCCAGGACTTTCAAACAATCCAAGAGCTCTTCATACAATGTCTGCTTTCACCTGCTGCACTATTTTATGTGAGTAACTTAGAGCAAAACCAAATGGACTGCATCTCAAAGGAACTGTTCTGAGATTATTGGGGGATACCATACTACTTAAATATCACCCTATTAATTGAATGTAATTGTTAGTACACGGCCCACTACAGCAAAAGCCTGTGGATGCCTAATCTGTACTAGTTACTCCAAATAATGACTACAGCTTACCACACAGTACAGGGTGATTAATGTTATACAATTATAAAAGCCACACACAACACTCACACTAGAATCAGAATCCAGTTTACTGGCCGAGTGCATTCACACACACACACACACACACACACACACACTGGGAACTCGTCTCTGGTTGTTAAAAGCACACATACAGTAGATACATACAGAGGTAATACAAGAAATTAGCAAGAGTGAACATACTGATGCAACAGTCGGGAGCTCCAGTGTAACTGGAGATACAGGTGGTCTATGCGCAGTGCCGTAAGCTTTTGTAAAGTCTTTGCATTCTTTTAAGTTCTGAGAATACAAACCTGAGGAATTAGCTGAACTGTACTTTCCTGACTTAATCTTTCCTCAGCCATGCTAAGGGATGCATGCTCTTGGTCTATGGGGCTACAGGTTCATGACACTTATGCTACTGGAGCTTCCAGTGACGTAGTTTGAAAGGCCAATGGATTTACTTACGAGCCAGAAAATGAGACACTACCTCGTGTGTCACCAGCAGGCAACATGTAGTTGTTTTGCCTGTCAAATTTATGGACAGCTGCAGTAATGGGCAATACATACATAACGGTGCTAAATAAAATTAAACACAGGAGCACTACAGACACCAGCCAATACGTGAGATTAAAAAAACAAACGAGTATTGCTACCCCGGAGATAGATGTTGAGGATGTAGTTCTGGGTTTGCACCTAGATAGTGCTAGATAATGTCTTTTGGGAACTCCTGTTCACTGGGCGTAGTTGTACCTGGAGAAAAATAACAGCAGAGGCAGGTGAATCATACACCATGAGGATGATGAGAGGAGAACAAGTCCTAGAAATTACCCTTGAGAAAGTGTGGGGGGGGGGTAGAAGTGAACAGGGAGCCGAAGGCTCTGGAACAAGTGGTCAGACAGGTTTGAGGTTAAGCAGGCAAGCAGGGTTCCAGAAGGTGCCGCAGGGGAGGAGGAGACGAAAAGGGCGCCAAAGGTAGGTCTGGGGGCAGCCGGGGGAGTCTGAGAGAACAATATCTGAAAATGGGCAGTAACCAAGAGGCAAATACAGTGGGGCGGGAGAGAAGGAAGCCCGGCCAATAAATGTCCAGAAGGACGCAAAGGCTAGAGGTTAAGAGGCGGACGGAACACTCCAGGGGAGGAGCAAGGAGGCAGCAGGGGATTATCAGCAGCTTGACAGAACTGCAAGTTTTCTTTTTTAAGCAGAAGAAACACACAGGCTATCCTGGGGTTCAGCGGAAGAACTCCGGGGAAAAGGTATCAAAACAAGGAGAGCTGAAAGGCGGCGAGGTGATGGAACATGGCTTCAGAAGGCGTGGCACGGTCAGATGCAGAAGTACATGGTTTATATTCAGACAGTGATTCAGTCCAGTATTATACAAGGGCTTAAAGGATGAGAAGATACTGGGGGTATGGAACCAGAGGAAGACTGTTAGGGCATGTCACCAGGCGGGCAGCTGGGGGGAAAAGGGAAAAAGGAGGAGGATACAGTTATCGGGAGGTTTAACGGGGTGAGGGTAGCAGAACAGTGTATCCAGTGCCAGGCTACAGTGATGCAAAAGTGTATCCCAGAATGCATCACATGGCAGGGTATCGCAGCCTATTTCAGGGCAGACAGCCACATGCTATGGTCTATTCAAAGACACCAACTAACCTAACCATGCATTTTTGGACCATGAGAAGAAACTGGAACATCAAAAGCAGGGTTCCCCAGTTCTGCGTGTTATGGGTGCAACTTCAGATCCTGTTCTCCTGATCAGTGCTGGCTGTGGAGGTTGAATGCCCTCCTTTTGTTTGGTCTTGGTTCCTTTAGATCAGCGTTCCACAGCTCCGGTTCCGGAGAACCAGTTTGCAGATTTCCCTGCTCCAACACAGCTCACCAGCCGACTGCCAGGTTTACGAAGTGTGTTTGAGCAGGAGAATCT
Organism: Petrocephalus zakoni; assembly: GCA_026774425.1. Taxonomy (NCBI): domain Eukaryota; kingdom Metazoa; phylum Chordata; class Actinopteri; order Osteoglossiformes; family Mormyridae; genus Petrocephalus; species Petrocephalus zakoni. The sequence continues at coordinate 3,739,754 of JAODKN010000134.1, forward strand.
GCAAACCGTGTGACAGAGTGGGCCTCTAGGACCAGAATTTGGGAACCCGGAAGGAACCAAGAGCAAACAAAAGGAGAACGTTCAACCTCCACAACCAGAAGCAGAACCTTAAGCGGAAGCAGTAACATGGGATGTCACCGCACTGACGCGTGTTTTGAGACATCTGACGTCGCGAATACATACTAAAAACAACCATCTGCTATTAAAAAGCCCACAAGCTATTTATTTCCCCATATAATATTTACATGGCCTCAGTACTTCAGTCCCGTTTGTGTTATTGTTCAGAACATTTCAAAGAGATAGAAAGTGAAGTCTGGGTAAAACTTCAGTGAGGAGCTGCAGATGTACCGTTTTGCAGGACCACTGTGGGGAAAACAAGGGACAGAAAACTAAGGTGATGGGACAGCTGTCCACCCACGCATCAGCCGGGGGGGGGGGCTAGGACGAAGATGATAGGGCTACGACAATGGCAGGCCTATTAGAGGCAGGGTGGCTGAGGGGCTTTATTGTAGGTTAATATGTAGTTAGGCTTCTTGATGACACAGAAAACATACTGTGAAAATAAGCAGAAGAATGATGTTGACTAGAGGTTCATAGGAAGATGAGGTTGGCCTAATATTGTTGGCAGGAGTAAATGCAAGTATGAGGGGCTCGGAACGACTGAAAGGACAAAGTTAAGATTTGGGTAACTGTCAAAGGCAGTGGGCTCCTATATCCATGGTTTAGGTGCGGAGGAGAAAAACGGACTGTCTGACAGGGATGGTTTGATGCATTATGGGTTTAACCCCTCAGAAAAAGCACAATGCTAAATTCTCCACTTTAATTGATAATACGTTAAACTACTTTACTGGGGGGGGGGGGGGGGGGGTCAGTTAGAAAGAAATACATCGAATCATTTGAATCAGTGAAGCACTTCAGCATAATTCCATTTACAGTGCCGGGAAATTTGTCAGATATGTGCATTCACCACATTGCACTAAAACACACTGACTAAGTAAACTGCATGACATTTATAGCAGAAATAGTATGCAAAAACTCCAGTGAAAGAACAGAAAATCACATAAGCATACTGCACACATCTTCTGCTGTAGCCACTTTATGTTTGGTTTATGTGAATGTCTAATAGGCACATTATTTGTTGAGAGCATAGATCCTGTTTACAACTTGCAGACATATGGGACATTTCAGGGACTGCGCCTGTGGGAGAACATTGCGAGGGCGTGTTGTGCTGTGGTCCAATCAAACAGCAGCTTTTACATGTGCCTTTGCCAAATTACAAATGCTTTAACATGACGACGGATTGTGAGGAGGGAGCGCCGGGAAACTGGTCCAGGCTGTAGTTTGTATTACCTAACAGATATCAGGACCACACAAGGCACATAGGTCTCAAAAAAACACCCGGTCCATAAGTTAATGAACTGCATAATGCAAATAAAAGGCTAGTTCAAGTCTCTGAATTATTACAGCAACCTGTAGTTACCTGTTTAAACCTTTAATTTCTGATGGCCATTTGAACCACTTTGCAAACTGGGTCTAAATGGATAATACTTGACCTTCCCTGCTGGAAGAGAGGCAGATAATACCGACATCTGTTTATATTTGAGTTATATGGGAGTTTCTGAAAATGTGCAGGAGCCCTGTGTCACAATGTTTCTTCCTTTGGTATGACTTAAAAAAATATTAAACAGGATCAGGCAATGGTACGTCTGTCTTCTGTTACAAGACATGTTTTCTAACTTACGTGTAGACTCTCCAGAAATGCAAGCAAGACATGCAGGTATCACCACTACAGGTAAGGCCCGGCGTACAGTTTTATGGTGCACTTTCTGGTAAGTGCAGTTACTATCATAATCCATGGTTCACAAAATTATACTAATAAAGAGACAAAGAAAAAATTAATAAAATAAATGTGCCAATCAGGGGAAATTTTTAATTAAACCAAGAAAAGCTTTATCCGTTATGCCAGCCAGTACTAATTGAGTCTATGTACTAAGTATAAATTATACTACTCAATAAACTGGACGCTGTCAGAACGACGACAAAATGTTCAATCGTCAGTTAGATGTGTCTGGGTCGACGTCGCAGACTCTGTAGCGGCACCTGCCGGTAGCGGCGGAACCGTCTGAAAACCACATGCATGCAGTTACATTTACAGCATTTGGCAGACGCCCTTAGCCAGAGCGACTTACATAAATGCTTAGAAGTCTCAATCAGTGAATAATTCCCAGTCTCGAGTTTGCATGTAATGTATTACGTTCTCCTTCATGCAGAAAGTTCTGTAAATTTACTAGAACGAAAATTAGATTAACTTATTAAAACACACACAATACAAAATACCCTGATAATACTCTGATATCAGACACCGCATTAACACTCTTTCAGATTTACCACTGCGCAGCAGTTTGACCGCCTCACAGGTACCGAACACGAATTAATAATCAGCATGCAGTACTCCTTTGAAACGCCAGAGGGAGACAAACAGAAGACGTAGTCGTGATCACATTTTTAAAAATTCATATATTTAGGCGTTTTCTAGCATAAATAACAGATAATTATACATTATTATCCAGAAGAAGCTCCTATTAACCAATAAGCGAATAAGGAAACCATATAGATTTTATGTGTGTTTATAAACGACACTGGGGGGGAGGGGGCAAAAATGTGAAGAGAATCTATGCGATCGCTGCTGTTCAGAGCGCCGCAAACACCGAGGTTCGTTTCAGGTCACAGGAAGGAGCCCCAGGGGGCCTTCGCCTGCTGTGCAAAGCAGCAGGAAACTGTTACCGAGATAGAGACGCGGAAGAGAGAGCGTGTCGCTATTATTGGGGCTCCTGGGCTGCTTAAATGCCATTTACACAGCACTGAGTTTCTGCTTCAGGCGGACCACCCTGCTCTTCAGTGTCCTGGGAGGAGAAACCACTCCGTATAGCATTATACTGGTGTGGCCCAGAGGGCTTTGGCTATGTGATACAGGGCCCTGCACTGCACAAAAGATGCTATACATCTTATGTTCAGGTTACTCTGAGATACATTTTTAAAGCGGAACATACAGCATTTCATTACTATTGCTCTATTACCTACGTGCCACTGTCACATCAGTTCTAATGATAATATTTTGTATTTAAAAATAGTGTTACTTCATAACTGCAGTCAAATCTGAACATGGATATTAGCATAGATCTAAATATAATTAGCAAACTGTCTATTTAAAGTATCAGCACATTTTTAAGCTGGATAATATCACAAGAAGTTCATCCTGTTGCACTTTTACAGTACATAACTTACAGTTAGGGGCAATCACAGTGCGCTATACACCCATAAAATATAGCCCTATACTAAAACAAAGAAAACATTTTTGTTAAATGAAAAGGTAACAGATTTCCCCTGAGGCTGGCTCATAATTTGCCTTGGAACAAAGTGCTTACTCATATTAGCTGGCTTCTCTTGCCACTTAAATTCTCGCACCTTATCCCAAATCACCAGTCTGCTCCCTAACCGACGGGAGGACTCTATCGCCCCCTGCAGGCACCGGCGGACCGCCACCAAGTTACTCCAATCGTGTTACATTTTTGCATTTCGATAACTGTTTTAAACGAATTTAGTCCGAGAAGTATGATTGAATCTAACAGGTATATTGAAGGATGACACTTCAGTAATTTAAACAGCACAAAATATTCATAAAGAAAAACGACTTGCTTTTATGTTGATGTAACAGCACGAAATGGGGGCACTGCAGGAACAAAGCACTTTATATAAAACGTAACTTTAGTAGGTGAAGAGCATCTCATTTACATTCCAGGGCCTTCCTCACTATGTGCAGCCCTTTAGAAAACATATGCGGCAACTTACAAATGCACCACTTCTCCAAGAAAATGGTTGCATTTACAAATGCTTTGGTATTCACACGTTGTTTTATTTGCAGTGGAACAACACAAAAAAGTAAATTGGGAACAAAAAGTAAAAACTGATGATATTCCACACAGAACTCCCGAAACTGACTAGACTGAAATTGAGACCCACAACTTAATATATGGTAGCACACCTTTCATGTAACTATGAATGAGATTCTTACACCTTTCTACTGGACCATAATACATTTGCCAACTGCTCCAGGGCTTGCAGATTCGAAGGGTGCCTTCTTCCAGCTGAACTCTCCACAGATGTTTGAGGGGTTTCAGAATATTCCGGGGCTTAGTCTTAAATCATTTCTGGGTGCTTTTTGATCATAGGCTTGAGCACCCAGTGTCTGCAGGTCGGCTTGTATTTGCTTGGAAGCTGACGGTCTTTATCCACCATCCAAATGACCCTTCGCTGCAATCTTCCATCCATACCCAGGGATTTTAGCTACAGTGCCATGGGCTGTAAACATCTGATTAATGCTGCACACTAATGTATGAAGACTGAATAAAAATTCTGAAAAGAAAAACATTTTACCATAGAGACACAAACACACAGTCACGACAAGCACCTAAAGAACAGGACTCTGAATGGCTTAAATTAGTTGAACCTGAGATCAAGGTGATTTATAGGCCTGTACTTTTCATTCAAATAGCCGACAGGAAAAGCACAACAGACCAGAGAGAATGACGAGAAGCAAAGACAGACATTTTTTCTTTTTTATTATCACCGAGTCACAATGACAAGTTAAATCATAGCAGTCTCAATAAGACAGTCCAAGGTAGCTCGATGCAAACCTTTACATGTTAAAAACCAAGGCGGAAATAAGAAAAGGGGACTGCAGTCCACACAAGGAGCCATCAGAAAGACGGGAGTCACTCAGGTAGCCAGAGCGAACAGGACGCCCTTCGTCTTCAGCGCATTGCGGGACAGTAGTAAGCAGGCAACAGAGTAAGGAAAACTTCCGTTCATTTTTTAAATGACTCTCTCAAAAATCGTTAACTGACCGATGGGTTCTTCTCACGAGGTATTTAAACGAGCAATAGATACACACACAAAAAAAAAAAAACAGCTTGTCTTCCCAAATATCTCCCCCTGCCCATATGTCCATATTGGGTTCGGAGGGAGAAATTTCACAGCACTGCTTACAAAATTGACCAGCTATATTCCAAATCTGGGTGACTGCAGATCAAGGACTGAGTACCTTCAACTTAGAGTAACCCCACAGGTACCAGCATTTATAAAAGCAAATAACTGCTTTTACAGATCTAGTTGTATTTGTGTAATTGTCAAGCTGTAGGTACAATCTATCAACCAGGATCATAATCTAAACAGCACTCCACCTTAGATAGGTAAACGTCCTGAGAAGAGGCAGCCGTACTATGTGGGACAGACCACATGTATGCACATTCAAAACATCCTCTTAAAGGGAAACTAAACTGTCAACTGGCTGCTTTTTTCCAAGGTGTGATTGCAGAACACCATCTGTTCTCAACAGCAACGGCCGAAAAACGAAGAGATGGTGTTGTCACATTTCTTAGAAAACAAAAGAAACCGAGAACTAGTGAGATGTGGCAGCACAAGCATGCTAATCGAGGTGAGAGGAGGGCTGTCTGCTCCTCCACTGCACCATCAACATGGGACATGTGATAGCCTGGCAGAAGGCCTGTCATGCACAGGATACCTGCTAGTCAAGGCCATCTTAGCAGGCAAGAATATCCACAAACATTCATGGGAAAAAAGAGATGGCCTATGCCATCAAAAAAAAAAAATCTGATACTCCAGAAAGGAGAACATGACTGTGAAGGAATGACAAAGACTTTGTAATACATTCACTCTTATAGGAACTTATAAAGTTATAAACTCTGTTCAATGATCATTTATACTTTTTTTGTCCCCACTGAAATGGAAAAAATAATAAGTTACAAAAAAAAAAAGGTGGAATGTAGGAAAAACTTGTCTAGCATTATTCAGCATTCTTGTACAAAAAAAATGTGTAAACCAGAAACACAAAACAAAAACGATTTCAAACACACATGGCAGTGTGAGGGGGAAGTCTGTTAACATTTATCAAATTTGGAAAATTCAAAACAGCTAGCAAATAACATTATCTTTATAGGACACCTTTAAAAACCTGGGGAAGTTACAAATGGAACAGGGCCAGTGTAAACCATAGTGCAAAGCATACAGTGAGAGGAGACACTGTTCCCAAGTAAGGGATGGAGTGATGAGTGCGAACCAGTAACTTTTAGATCATCCAAGTGCAGTTCTACCTACGGCAAAGACACAGCAATTCTGGCAGTGGTGGCCTAATGGTTAGGGACCTGCACTTGTGATCAAAAGATTACTGGTTCAATTTCACGACTGCTAAAGTACCACTGAGGTACCAACCCCGAGCACTGCTCCCTGGGCGCCGAATTAGCCGCCCACTGCTGTGTCACTGTCACATATGGGCTAAATGCACATTTCATTGCTGTGCCCTTGGTGCTGGGGCGTCAACAATGACCATTAATCACTTCCAAAAAAAAAAAAGGACCAATAAAAGGGAAACTGTAAGGCATCAGTAATCCACTGTAACATTTGCTTGGGCCCAAATACTACAATTCCCTGCCAGCGTCACACCTAGTAGTAGGAATAATAAGAATAATAACAATGAGATCTGACTATAATAAAATTTCAAAGGAACAACCGACATTGTTTTTCACTAGGTTTACCTTCAATTCCCCAGCAGGTCTTTAGCTATAATGATGTGACTTTGGTTCTTACAGGCAAGATAACCTTTAGTGCAAAACCACATCTCTGACCACCACAATAAAAACAAGTGGCTTTTAGATGAACGCCGAGATTAAAATGTCAGTTTGAAAAGGAGAAGAATAAGAAAACTAGCTTTCACATAACCACGTACATCAGACTGACAAATCCTGGGGACGAGCCTGGAATAGGGACCGCGGAGGTCAGTAAAGATGCACCCATGAGGGCCACCGGGTTTGTGCCACAGAACAAGCTACATGCAGATGCCCTAAATCACACACTCACGCCTCTGAGGGTGCTCCCAATTAGATCATGCTGAATATAGGCGAAGGACAGATGCATTTCGCAGGCTGGACAGGTGTGTGTCAGCTTGTAGTACAGGACACACCATTTTATGGATTCTCTCTCATTAACTTTCACTATTATGAAGATTGGCTAAATAATTTCAGTTCCCCATGGACCCTTATGACAAGTTAAAAAAGAACACAAAAATCATTTATACATCTAAAAAATACCTTTAACTGATGTAACAGCTACAGTTTGGCATATTAAACTAAGGAGCAGACAACCTTGGGGAGAAAACCATTGAATGCTTTTGTTTTGTTTTAATGGACATTAAAAACATCTGGGTTTGTATCATAAAATGTATGCAAATATATTAACCCATATTTAAAAACAGAACACCACTATATGTTAAAAAACTATTTAGATGTAAGAATTTTGTATGAAAAAACACTTTCAGGTGTATTATACAACCGCCAGAAAGTCACGTAATCAAGGGATTTTGAAATACTATAAAGAAACACGTACAAAATGTTAATGAAAGCCATGTTCTCCAGAAAAATACAAAGGCATTGTCCACCCCCCCAAAAAAAGACAACCTAACATTCCACATTTAAAAAAGTGCAAACTTAAGGTGCAAAACTAACTTTTATTAACCAATTATTTACAAAAAATCAATCAACTATATTGAGTAATCTTTGCTTTAGGTGCTATGGTGTGGATACACTCACTGAACTAACAAAGAAATGGTTGTTCTAAAACCTCTGTTTCTGGCATGTATCTGGCATATGTAGGAACCAATGTAGATGTTTATTTTGTATTGAAAAGAGGGAAACATTTATCTCAAATCTGAAATGGAAACAATCAGCCAGGGCAATTTAAAATGGTGGCCAAAAAAGAAAAACAAAATGTGATGAAATTTTCATCCATCTCCAAATAAGGCATAAGGACAAGCTGGTGTAATGCTGAGCTCACAGAATGCCATGATCAGTCTGATCCCAAGTGCAGGATCTGTGAGATTTACATCCCATTCATAAAACTGCACAAGGCCTGAAATGTCTAAGCATCTGCTTTCTGAGTACTTCAGCCATATCCAGATGTATTTGGTCCACGGAGCAACTTTGCATTTTTCTTATAAAACTTTTTTTTTCGTCTGAGGAATGTCGGAGTGTGGAGGGGTACGGAGACAATGAAAAAAAAAAAAATAAAAAAAAATGTGGCAGCCCAGGAAAGCTCTACTAGCTACTTACCCAGTCAGACAACCAATCCCCTGAGCTAATCATAAAACCGACTCGTCCATTTTAACCAGCATAGGGGCCGCTTTAACTGCTCTCGAGCTCCGCTAGAGTACAGGAGGAGACCCGTGGGGGGGCTCTCCGCTAACGCGCTTAAAGACGCTTAGGCCCCTAATAATACTGCGTGAACCCAACGCGAAGCCAAAGTACCCGAATGCCCACATTTCAAACCATTACTTCCAAGGCTGCTATTACAAAACATCCACGCACAAAAATGAACACAATAACGATTGACGAGGCTTTACAGCGCAACTGAGGCTCTTTCGATCCCAGTTGGTTTTTTTTCCCATTCAAAAACATGCATCTGGTACACAGCGCTACTTAAAGAAAAATAAAATAGAAGCTTCCCTATATTTTACTGAGAAGCTTAATTGCCTTTAGAGATTCCAATCTCTATCTCAAAAATTATTTAAAACAATCCCAGCATAGAGCAGATGGGGTGATATGGGGCAAAACGTAACCTCAGTTTGTCTGGCTGGCCCTGCAGGGCGCACCAAGCCTGCAACGCCTCTCTCGCCAGGAGGGGGCGCCAAAGCAAGCGGGCCCTCAGTTGAGCTTCTTACGGCGAACGTCCCGAGGGCCGTCACGTTCTTCGGGAGTGATGTCGGGGCAGAAGCCATTGGCCATGTTGGACAGGGATTCAACACCACTTTGGAAGCTGGCCCAGTCTGGATAGAGGTATTCCTTGGCAAAGTCAGGGTGCTCTTCTGCAAAGCTGCTGAACTCGTCTGCCATAGGGATGCGCAACAAACAGTCAATAACAGCACTCTGCAACTGTTAAGTGTTATCACTCGAGGCACTTTTCCTATGGAACCCAAGTACCAGGAAAATTTAATTTATGAACGAAGACGGTAAGTAAATTGCCTTTTATCCAGTGTTGAAATGCATGAAGTAAAAATAAAATGCCTCAGACTGGAAAAATGACTCCCCAGTTCTTCACTTCAGTACCCAAGTTAATACATGGTAGCCCTTTTGGTGTGCCCTCTACAAGTTACACTACTAAGGCTGATTTACACAGTGTAACAGGGCAGAACATAGTCATTAAGAAAACAGTACAGTTTCCCAAAAAGTGACAATTAGACTGGTACCTTAAAAGAAAAATACCTGTTCATTAGTTGTACCAAAACTTAAACACAAAACAATAAACTAAAGTTTATGACCTTAAATGTCAAGTTACGCTTCTTACCAAAGGTGATTTTTCCTTTGTTGTCAGCATCAATAGCATGGAACAGCCGCGTTACACTCAAGTCTGACACCCCTAAGGCCGTCTTTAAAATGCACGCCAGCTCGTCCTCTATGATCGCTCCATCCTCTTCTGCCTCAAACATCTGTCAGAAGATTGATGACCACATCACACTAAAGCAGTCTCCTAATCAGCACAGCACTGGTGTTCAGTTAATAGCAGAACTAAGCGCAGAGCGTCCATCCATTCAAGCAGTGTGTTTTATGCGAGGGACGGGGCCTACTTTGAAAGCCAGCTTTATCGTGTCCAGAGTTTTCGACGGTCTGCATACAACGGAGAAGGCAATAACGTACTCCCTGAAGTCCACTCTGCCTTCCTCATTCTAAATGAAGAAAAAATAAATAAAAATTAACAAACTGACATCCGATACCATAGAAAGCATGCAAGTGTCAATCTGAAGACGAGCTGATGCGATTTACCACTAATCTACTATTTACGAAATCACTAAGACTGAATGGCCTACTTCTGCTTAATATTTACGGGGCAGATTAACTCGTCTGAGCTCCCTAGGCTGACATGGCTGCCCCCCCCCAGTGTGCCACCTGAGCTATTTTTTGGAGCTAAAAGAGAAATTGAGAATTAAGAGGCCGCAACGTCAATAATTTGCTAATCAGCACACAGGGTGCTGGCAGTAAAAGCAGATTTATGAAATTAAAAGTCGATCAGCCAGATTTAATCAAACTAACCATTCCATTGCCTTGATTTTGACAGGGCACAAGGCTGCAGCCTAGGACAGCACATGCATTAACCCACCCATGAATATCTATTTCCTTTAACTGGCTTAAGTAAATAACTATTCCACTGTGAATACACCTAAGGAGCAAAAATAACCACCGACATTGCACGGCACATTTTTTTTATTCTGACATTCCTTGTCCTGACATGCGGTCTTGTACTTTTTATACCTTCACCAACCACACATGGCCACTTTATATATTAACCAGACAGTATGCGACCACTGTCTAATCTTACCCGTGTCTAGTGTATGTATGACAGCCATGGATAGCCAATAAGCCTGACTGGCTCCTTACTCATCCCTAAAGTTCATAATCTCACCAAGGAAAACACATAATAGAGATTAAATGGGGACAGTGCCATTACAGCAGTTAATTTGTTAAACATCCTGGGTCTTGGTCGCTCTGCACAAAAATTCCCTTTATAGCTAGTCGTGACTCTTTGCCACAAATCTGTTTCCATTATCCGCTCACGAGAGACGACCAATCGTCGTCTGACTCTGGAACACAGCCCTTGGCACAGTGTCAAACTAATCAGCCAAATGAGAATCCTTGGGATTCTTAAATGGCATTCCAAACCAGCACAATCACAGCTGCCCTTAGACAAGGTCTGTAGAGTCACAGGAGGTCACAGTGCTTACATCCCATACCACTGCTTACATCCCTTACAGTTCTAAAACGACGTACAATGCATTATGAATCAACATTTAAATAGATTTCTGACCAATATGCGTCAAGTGAAAAGAATATTTCCATGCACTTATGAAAACAACCAGTTACTACATGTTTTACTGAACTGAAAAATTTTTAAGCAAAAAAGAAACCTGCAAATTATATCGGTAGAATTTTCCCCTCAGCACTACACAGAATGAAACACTGAACGTGGCAGAAGACCAGAATGACGATCTATATAAATAAATTACCTCATATGTAAATATAACTGCCGCATGGCTTACAGACTTACCTCATCAAAGAGATCAAACATGTCTCTCAGCACGGATGAAACGGGGACACCCAAATACTGTGCAAAATCCTCCAAGGGCAGCTTTTCTCTTTGTAACTTCCTGGCTCTCTCGCCACATTCCCGCAGTGCCTTTTCAGTGTTTCCTGGTTTCAAGCTGCAAAATTAGAAATCGGACGTCGTCCAAGTTGAAGAGGCAGCACCAAGCAGCCGCCTTTAATCACCTTGTTTAGAGAGATGTAACTGCTTCTCATTTTCCAGACACAAGCTTTAAATATTTACAGTTCTAAAAATATCCATTTTAATTTTGCATGACACAGAATATATTACGAAAATTCAATGCTCAGGAAATTAACCCCACAAATGATTTTACAGTGTATATCCACTAGATGGCACCACACCACCAAAATTCAGGTTGTTGATGTCTTCCCCTAGTTTTGAAAAAAATGCATAGTCCTATAAAACATGCTTATTGAACTGAAATGAAATGTATTCTTTGTCATAATAAGCATACTAAAATACCGGATATATAATATTACTCCTTAAATTAATTCCTTAAAATAACATTAAAAGAAAACTAAATTATTTCAGCTAAGGAAAGCATCGTTCAGTGTGCCCCTTAGCCGAGCAATAAGAGCTTCCAAGCAGCACCTGGCAGGGTCCACCTACCCCAATCGCCTAACAAGCCTGGCAAACTCCAGGAGGCCGGTATCCACTGGGAGGTGCAGCTGGCCCTCAGCCATGGCGAGCTGGCAGTCCTCGAAAGAGTAGTCTGTGATGGGAACCCCCAGAGCCCTGGACACACAATGCAGGTGGCCGATCAGAAGAGCAGAGGGTTCTCACGCAGACTTTAGTGAAGGTGATTAATCATCATTGTTGACGCACCACAGCATGCAACAATGAAACGTGTCCTCGGCATTTAACCCATGTGACATTGTGACACGGCAAGGGGCAGCTACGTGGGCGCCCAGGGAGCAGTGCTTGGGGACAGTACCTTGCTCAAGGTACCTCAGCAGTACTTGCGGGTTGGGACTCGAACCGGCAATCTTTCGACCGCCACCTGGAGACCACCAGCCTTTATGTTACAGGCGTAAGCTCTGTTAACTACGGTTACCTACTCCTTGGTGGTCCTTAAATCTTACTGTTATTCTGCCCCGATACGGTAGACTTCCTGTGTTACCGTTTTCCTCTCTGCCTCCTTAGACACGCACAGCCCAGTTTCAGCGCTGCAAGATAACTACTGCACCCTTGCGGCACTTTGCGAAATAACCGCATTCCAAATTCGCAGTGGGCCAGGACACTAATGTGGGCTGTAAACCATTAGCTTGCTTAATGAGTGATCAAGGAGACCTGAAACGGGAGTGCCTAGGGGTACAGCCCTGCCATTAGCCCTGCCATCTCGGTCAGGGGCTCCAAGCGGGCCAGGCAAGTACCCCCATAGTGTGGCCATCCTCAGTGACGGTTTGATAAGGGACATACTTGGCCATCAGCCGCCTCACATTGTTGGCGAAGAGGGTGGGGTTGTTCTTCTCCTCCTCGGACGGGGTGTAGATGGGTAGATACTAAAAATAAGCAAACAAATGATCACGTCCCGTTCTGGCCCGCAACATATGCAAGGCTACAAGGATTTAATCAAAGAGTTCTGCTACTCTCCGACAACACAGGTTCAGTTGCAATGCTAAAAGACAATCAGGGCTCCCTAAAGGCAGCGGAGATGAAAGCAAATTTCAAGGCCAGACTGCAGATATCACACCAGCAAAAGCCACAGCTACAACCTGAGGGCAGCCCATTAAAAGCTAAGGATCTCAGTTCTTTTCTTACACGTTAAGTTAAACGGGTTCTCCTTATTTACATGCAATCCGATACATTATCTGGCAGGATTCACAGGCTGAGTCACAGCTTTAGAATTTGACTCGCAAGGCCCGTGACACACACAGCAACTGTCAGTGTATGGGCCCTTGCAATCCAGTGCAATTTTACCCTGTCAACCTGACACACTGCAATGGTGGGATGATGTTCTTTATTTTGGTATCCAATTATCACTATCCATACGCTGGAAATCTCAAGACTGGGAGCTCTGGGCATTTTCAGTTACCAGCACAAAATGGTTATAATCCCAAATCGGGAACTCGGTGCTAGGATTTTTTTGCATATCGAGATTAGTGCAAAGCCTATTAAAATTTACCACAAACACACATCAGAATGTGACAAACGTGCAAATGTTGTAAAAATTCACTTGTGCCACAGTAAATATGCTGTGGACCAGAGGTCGCCAAGTGGCATACGCCGGTCTGCCTCAGGACGGAAACACAAAATCGATCCGTGAGATCAATTCCCCCCCAAACTGGTGAATTTTATCATCAGGAGACCCGCAATTTGTATCTTTCTGGGCTTTGAGTTGATGGTATTTGGCCTTTGGAAGAAAAAGTTAGGCACCCCTGCCGTAGACACGTGTACATTTTTTCCAAACCACATACGATGCACTTAGGACTTTAAGGGAAGTGTTCTGCAGCCGTGAGCAAAAAGGTTGAAATGTCAGTGTGAAAGAAGATTATCAGCCTGTTACTCAGCTTAATTACGCCATTATCACTGAAGGGTCGGCAGATTCACTCCTACTTTTAAAAGCTGAAAGTGTACAAAAGCAATTCAACTGCGGCCCATTGTTTTTGTAATTCCTGCAAATGTGTGAACAGGGCATGTGAGTGACGCCGGGCCACCTGCCCGGAACGGCACCACAGCCAGATGTGGTCAGGATAGGACTCGCAGCAGGCGGGCCGTGCCAAACGGGAGCCCTCGGCAGATTAAAGGCTTACCTCGATTTCAAACTGGTTGTGCAGCTGGCACAAGGTGAGCCACAAAATCTTAAACCTGAGGACAACATTGATCGACAGGAGGGCGTGTCAGTTTGGAGAACAGATGGAAGACACTCAAATTATTATAGCCAACAGTCATGCTGCAGCATTGTGAAGGACAAGCATTTTGGTAGTTTATCATAACTGTTTCTATTGCTTAATTTCTATTGCCAAGCATAATTAGAGTGTTGGTTTTCATTAAAAGCTATGAGTATACACACCCGAGTCACGATGGTCTGTGTTATGATGGCTATTCCTGTTGTATTTTTAGTCAATATCTTACATGAGATATTAAACACTTTATTATAAAATAGGCTCTGTGTTAATGATTTTGTCCAACTGTAGGTTAATGTAAGTGTTCTGCACATGCTTAAAGTGAGGTAAGCTAGGCTATGATGTTTGTCAGGTTAGGTGTGCTACATTAAAATGCACAGTCACTATGATGCTTTTTCGGAACGTAACTCCATCGTAACCAGGGAAGCAGCTGTACTGTAGGTACGGCACAGTGGGTGAGACTGCAACCCCATGCCTCCGGAGCTGTGAGCACTGGGGTGCGCGTGTGTGTGAGCGGATTGCATGGGCCTTTACTGGGAGGCAGATATACCATAAAGGTGGGGCCTATTTATACTGGAACATTAAAACCAGCTGTCGCATCATTTATTGGTCAAAAGGAAAACAGGGAAAATGTGCCACGCTGTTCTATTCAATAAATACAGGAAAGCATAGTGTATTTCCTGTGTAAAAACTACACTTTTAACCTGTGGAAGCTGCGATAGACAATTTACCCGGATTAATCTAGACACAGGGCCCTGAAGCATAGCACTATGCTTAGAAGCTATGGGGCAGGGGGGGGGGTTACTGGCTCTTGTTTCAGTACTCAGAGCAGACAAAGGCAGTGAAAGGCACCCTGGTACCTTAGCTGAGAACAACACACACTGACATGGGTCTGCGCACTGCACACAAACCACCATTGGGGAGCGGGCCCCGAGTCTCGCGCTCAGCGGCTCTGCGGGAGCACTAAACAGGACGCGCCCCGAGTCTCGCGCTCAGCGGCTGTGCAGGGGCACTAAACAGGACGGGCCCCGAGTCTCGCGCTCAGCGGCTGTGCAGGGGCACTAAACAGGACGGGCCCCGAGTCTCGCGCTCAGCGGCT
>JAODKN010000134.1:3776556-3788223 GCA_026774425.1 Petrocephalus zakoni
GCTCTTAGTGTACATGTCACATAGTGAATACTGAACAGTTATAAAAAAATAATAATAATAAATCACAAATATAAATCGCAATTAAATATTTTCTTAAAATCATTCAGCCCTACTGGAAGACAAATAAAACCTTAAAAAAACTCTTTAATACTTTCAGAAAAAAGTTATAGGTATTATTACCAGGACTTTTCAGGAACCAGGAACTTCTGCCACCTTTCCGCTTCAGGAACTCAGTCTGATTGTAGCTGCTTAGAGGTAGTGCATGAACCTCTTTTGGCCAATTCTATTGACCACAAACAACTCGGGGAAGCAAACTTGCTGACTGGTTGACCACAAGCACTGGCGCCAACTTGCAAGTTACACAAAGGTGTGGGGAAGACAGGGAAAGGGACCAAAAATTGAGAGTTATTTTTGTATTTCAGTCACATTAATTGCATCAGTGAATGCCTTTTTGCTTGCATCTCCATATTTCCGCCCTGGAAAATGTGATCGATAACTGACATACTTTTGTACATCATCGCCAGTGCTGGTGGCAAAACTTGCCAATGCTGATTACCTCATAGCAGAATAACCTTACGTCATTTTCTTGTTCTATGGAAAAGTAGAGATCGATTTGCTAGCCATGTTGAATAAATTATAAACATGGCACCGGCAGTATAAATAAAATGGGACAAAATCACCATGCGATCAACCCCCCACCCCTCCCAATAACTAACAACTCGACTTGCTCATCCTCCATTATTTCGGGATGGCAGTGCAGTTTATGAAACTGACACATGAAAATGGCCAGAAACTACAAAGGTTCCCAGTTGAGATGGCCCAGGAATTGAGAACCAGGACTGATAATTGGTGGGAAAGCGTCCATTAACACAAGTCAGGGTAGTGATGTACCAATAGCAACCAAAACCCTCGATGAGCACTATGTGCATAGACACTACTGTTACACTTCTCTGGTTGTAACAGCATTGATCACCAGCATTATGACTTTAAAGTGTTGGGCTTGCTTATTCAATCTGCACATCCAAAGTACTAAAAAAAATGTTGCCATTTAGAGGGATCCAAGCATCCTGTGGCTCCAAACATAAAATGATCAAGCAGCCCAGGATGAAACTGCCATTCTTTGTGTCCAGCGTTGTCAGATGGAGTGTTACTTGACCAATGCTGCCAAGCTTAAGGATTTCCTGCCAAATGTGTTGCTTTTTTAAACCTTTGAGAGGGAATAGCAGTTATTACTGGTGTACTATTCTACTCAAGTGAAACCAACGGACCGATATTGTCAGGTATCTTTAAATATTGCATCTGAATGACTTTAAAATTAATGCTTAGGAAAGCAGTGATGAAATTTGGCTTTGATGCATGTGATAACTAGTGCAGACTAATTCTGCATGGGGCTCCTACATGGTGGAGTAACTGTGTGCGGTTTTAACCCCAAACAGAGGAAAAAAGCACACCCTTCGTAATGACCACATCATACAACCATCCATTTGCTTTCTGTAACTGCTTGTCCTATCCAGGCTCATTTGGGTCCAGAGCCTATCCTGGAGGTAACGGGCACAAGAGAAGCAGCGACCCAGGACGGAACACAAACCCATAACAGGGTACAGTCGCACACCATTCACTCACACATACACACCTACAGGCAATTTGGTAACTCCACTTAACCATTTTGACCATGAAGTGAAACCAGAGTACACACTGGAAACCACAGGGAGAACATGCAAACTTCACAGACATGGAACCCTGGTCCCAGTGGTGGGAGGCAACAGTGCTAACAACTGTACCAGCATTCCACCCATACATCATAGATTTAAACATTTAGTTTAAACATTAGTGAAAGGCAATCCCCCAGCCACATTTCCCCTGCTTTTCGGAGTCTCACTGCATGGCACTATTGACAACAGATATGCGAGTTGTCTACACCAGTGTGCAGTGCACAGAACATTAATACGTAAGTTTTCGTTACTATTACAAGGAAGCAAAGGAAACAAAACCAATACGACAGTGCAGGAAATATAAATGCATTTTCTAAAACCTACAGACCGGTATACATTCTTCCGTTTAACTTATATAATCTGACAACACAAACTGGTTCAAAACTTTTATTATAAGGTCACAAGACATACAATATTTTGTGCCTTGGTTATGTAAATCTATGATGACACCTCAATGTAATAAAAGTGGCAAATCAGAGCTCCGGAATAACTTTTTCCAGTAGTAGAACTGGTGCTCCTTACTGAAAATTTTAGAAGCAGAGGCACAACGTTTAGACGCACCACTTAAACCAACAGCCAGTGCAACACATTCGCATTATACCCCGCACCCTACTCCATCTTAAGTGCATTACTGATTCATGCTTTGGTAATAAGCACACAATTTACAAAAGTAAGAATGTGATTTATTTTAAAGGGAAAAAAAGTCACAGAGCGAAGTAGTGTTTTTTTTAAAGCAAAGTTCATTAAATTGTCAACAAAAGGAAGAGCAAGAGCACTTATGAACCGAACACAGAGGGATGATATGCTACACAAAATCATCCCAAACCCGTGTTTGTTATGACGACGACAGCCATACACTTTAATAACTCACTCATACACTGTCCCTCCATAGCCATGCATTCGTATAATGTAAAAATTTACAATACCCAGTTATTACACATCTGACTTACACATTTGTACATGAAGACTGGTCATTGAGTTTTCTGAACTAACAACTGGCTTATTGTCATAGCAGTACAGTACTGTCAAATTAGAGATGGTGGCTTGGGTCAAAATACTTAGAACAATACTAGAAGTAGGCAATATTTAATGTCGATATCTTCCAGACATTACACATAGGTACACAGTATTTTGACTGCATTTTAAAATGCCACACCATTCTCATGTTTTGAAAGTCCACAAAATACAGTTTAGCTGAAAGGAAATACTGTGGTATGTTGTGGTGCCGTAATACCACCTAAGCCTAAAGAGTAATTCTACTAAAAAATGAATTTTAGGTTTGAAATTGTGAAAATTCCAAGTACAAACATGTAAGTGGAGCTGCCGTGCATTAACCCTTATATAGTTTAGAAAAACACAATGCAATGACAGCACTACACCACCCTCATTTCATAGGCTTACACAATGTGCCATGTTAATATGCACATGGCATTTCATTCACGTGCAGTTGTCACATCGCCAGGACTACAACAGTCTGCTAAGTTCAAACCATCAATAGGTTGTTCTAAAATATTGTTACTCAGAGGAAACAAAACTGAGGAAGCTTTGCAATTTTAATGACGGTTCCTTTTCCAACATTATCAGTCAATCTTAAAAAGTTGAAGTTTAAAGTTTACCTCTGCTGCTTTTTCATGAGTTCTGCAAAAGCTAGAAACAATCATTAAGGTCCTTGCTGTTAGACTCGCTCATAGATCTTGTGGCACGTAAGAAATTAAAAATAAATGAAAAGGAGAAACGCGAACAAAAACTGGTCACGAAAAGACAGTCTTCCGCTGTAAAGAAATATTTTGTATTCCAGAGACCATACTGAGCAGAAACTAATTGTCAGCACTGCTTTTGGTCTGCTCACACAACTCACGTCACCACCAACTTATCTGACAGATTGCATTGGTTCTACTAGGCTATATAGTTAATCCTCTAACTCGTAAATATCACAAAGTGAACTCTCTAGTATAATTCAGCCCTAACACAATATGTTCACACTAAAAAAAAAATAATTGGTCATATGTACTGTGTGGTGTAAAATGATTCACCTAAATGACAGGTATTTTGACATACAGGAATTGTAGAAATTAAATAATTCAAGTTACAGTGGTGACAATGACAGATAAGTGTACTCCGAGAGGCTAAATGGAACATATCTATGGCTAACCTCGCACTACTGGGTGAGTCCCGTCAAACCTGAACGTCTTCTTTTAGGATGTATTTGCATTGCTGTCGTGCTGTGTGATATGTTTGGCGTATGTGTTTGGCTTTGCAATACAGAGAGAATTGCATTTTCATTCACTTTTACCGTGAAGTGCTTCCACTCAAACGATGCTTTTGCTCTTTACTTGGATCCTCATTCGCTATTCGCCGTCATCCTTCCGCCATATTGCCGAGTAATCGTATTTTAAAAAATAAATCGAGTAATCGTGACAGCCCTAGTTTTTCCATTAGGAATTCGTTCTCAATGCCCAACCCTACACACCAACAATCCTCGCCCCTCCTGGTGTTTGACGTGATATACGATAGTTTAAAAAAAATGTGACAAGCATACCATGGCAGGCAAAACTTCCAGTTTCTTCAAAAGATCTTGCTGGCATACGCGGTACACTCACCAAAAAGTAAAATGACGTTGTTTGATACAGAATACAAATAGTCACTGCTAAGGGAAGTTCTTCGTACTTGATCACAATTCCCCATCCTACACTACACCCACCCCCCTCAAAAAACATCACTTTCATATGGTTACAATTTCCCATAGAAAAATGTATATGACCGGCATCTAAAATACAAGGGACACTGCATTACAATTCATTCAAGCCTTATTATTTTACATAAATAGTAAGCTAAACTTATGAAAATTAGCATCGCATTATAGGACTGGAAGACAGTAACAGATCACAAGCACTGCTACCGATTCACATCCACACATGTAACAGTCTCTCTCTTAAACGCATGTTCCGCTGAAATACCCTCGTTACCGACAACAAACAAAAACATACAGGTGGTCCCTCGGCACCTGAGCTGCAAACAGCAACTAAACAAAAACTGATCAACGGGCAACGAGTCTAACCCCGCATCGCACTGTTTTCTCCAGGCGTGCAATAATGGCATGGTCTTCAGTGCACAGCAACATATGTCATTTTAAAGAAGGATAAAAGCTGTCAGATGTCTCCGGGCCAGCCTTAAGCTAGCACCCGCGGTCACGCCATTACACCATTTGCACTTCGCGTCACGCAGCCCCAGCGGCTTCGCCCCGGAGCTCTCAGCACCGCACAATGATCCAGAAGCCGTTCGCCGGCCTCGTCACGCCGCGAGCACGTCCCCCCGCGCGCGGCGTCTCGCGGAGCACCGGCTCCGCGGCGGCACGCGCCGGGCGTCTCGCGCGCAGGGCCTCGCGCCGAAGGGCCCGCGTCCCCGGGCGCCCAGCGACCCGCCGCGCCTCGCCTCGCCTCGCCACCCTCCCCGCCTTTAATCACGCCGCAAAGCAACAGCTGCTATTCCGAGGGCTTCCCACTCGCGCCGGGCGCCTTCGCCCAGAAGTGATGTACGGCGCCCGAGGCGTGGGAACGAGGGGCAGCCCAGCCGTAACTCGTGCCCGAGCGGAGTCCCCGCCGGTAATGTGCGCACCCATCCCGAGGCCACTTCCCCGCCACCCCGCCGATGTACACGGGAAGGTCGCTTCCCTCCTTTTCGCCTTTGATGGGAGCCGCGGTCTCCCTCCCGAAGCGCGCCGAGGAGAGCCGCACTCACCCTGGCTTTCTCCAGGGCACTGAATCGCAAGTCGTGCACAAAGGGGTTCCTGAACGGAGGAGCCAGCTCTTCCTGCCCGCATCCATCCGCTGCCGAGGACCGGGCGCTTTTCCGTAACCTCATGCCGAACAGGTCCGGGGGGGACAATTCGTAAAAAATAAAAATAAAAACACGGCCCAGCACCTCCGCGTGGCGGCCGAATCTACCGATGCTAAGGCGTCTCAAATGTTATGTTAGCGTCGGGGTTGGGGCGCCGAGGGATTAGCCGAGGATCGCGTCCGGGTAGCGGACCGGGGCTCTCGTCTCTCCGGCTCGGCGCTCGTCCGCCTCGCTGTATCTTTCCGCTCCGCCGAAGACAAATGGGATCCGCGAGCCTGCCTCGCTGTGCGCATGCGCCCAGGCCCCGGTGCTGACGTCACGGCGTGCTCGGGATGCCGCGCGCCCCTCGTGCCGGCCGTGCAGCGTCGGTCCCCTCTGCTCGGGGACGGGATCGCTGGCGAGCCGTGAAATGATGCATTAAAATAATGATTTAATCGTTCAGTTTAATATTTCTTTCGAGCCACTGTAGTTCCGCGGTTTAATGTTCATGCGTGGCGAACATCGCAGTACAAATTAAAGCTGCATCCAATGTGTTAACCAATGGAGTTGCAGCTTTAGCAAAGTTTGCAGCCTGTATATTGATCATCCGGGGAAATGTTTTATTTAATAATAATATCTCTGTGCTAAATCCTTTTTAAAATACCATACTGTGTAATCTGTTCGCTGTGTACGTGTAGTTTTTTTTAATTGCAAAGACTTGTTGCTTATGGAAGTTTACCATTTTAAAGAATTTATTTGTTTTAGTCACCCCACACGGTAAAGCATCAGAACGGATTTGATTAGATTAAACTTTATTGTCACTGCACGAAGTACAAGTACACAACTCAGACAACGAAATGCAGTTTGGCATCGAATCCGAAAGTGCAAAATCATAGACACAACTATACAATATATACACGTGTGATTTATACAGGGGTTTATGCATGTGTACAGGGGTATACATGCTGTAGAGTGAATGAGTATATACAGCACACACATTAGCTTTCCCAGTTAACTGCTTTATAACAGATAGCTAATTGACCACACATTGCCAAGTGCCTAGAGGCAAAGACTTTATATAAGAAGGAACCGAATTAAATGTTAACCTGAAAACCTCACCAGGGAGGTGGGAAGTTGAGATGAAAGTGGCAAATAATCCAAAAGAAACATAACTGATAGCTATTTTATATATGTTTTCCATTTTATGAAACAACGTTTTGTGGACTTTAGTATTACAGAGAACAGATTTACCATCTAGATTCGGTGGACAGTACTGTGACTGCACAAGATTCTGGGTTCAATCCCCACTGTTGGTTGTGTGTGTGTGTGTGTGTGCATGATCTCCTTGCATTTGTATGGGTTTCTGCCAGGTACTCTAATTTCTGTCTACAGTCCAAAGACATGGTTTAGCACATCTGCTGTCTAATTTACCTGTAGCATCTCCTCAGCTTCCTGGGCTGGGCCTCAGGATCACCGGCACCCTGAGGGGGACACGTGTTTATCTGTAGATAGGTTATCATCTAGACAGTTATAAAACAAACAAATCATCTGAAATCAGCAAAGCTAAATGCTTTTTTTTGTATTTTGGTTTTTGTTATGTTTCATCGAGTTTACGATGATTGATACTTTCTCCCATTATTCATCTGTCAAGTTCAATCTCGGATTATTCTTTGGCAAATGGGGAAGCCATTTTTAACGACTGTAAACAAGATCTAAACAACAACAAGTATTCAAATTTAAATTAAAGGCAGGTTGTCCATCAGTTTCTGCTGTAAGTTGATTCCTCTGAGACATTGTAAGTAAGTAGGTACTGTAAGTAAGGCTGGTGGCACTTTTTTTTAAGTCTTCCGTAGTGTGCTTGGCCTATTGAAAGAAGATTAAAAAAATAAAATCTAAATAATTTGGACAGGTAAATGAACGCTGGATCGCTGGATTACAGGTTGGATAATAAGGCCAGGGCTGCATATTGGCAGGAACATGGTCTGTAGCACAACTTTGTTTTCATACAGGTTTAAAATTCCACCAATGAGTCTGTTGATGGTACTTATACGGAGAATACTTAAGTATTTAACCTATATACTGTCCCTTCCTTCAACCATTTCCCATAACAGTATGTTCAGTAGAAGGAGCCTAGAGTCTATTCTAGGAAGCATAGGGCACAAGACAGGAGACATCCTAAATGGGATGCCAGCCCATTGCAGCTCACACTAAAACACACACCCACACACCATGGCACTTTTGAGACACCAGTTTACCTAACAACATGCTTTTGGACTGTCTGAGGAAAACAGTACCTGCACCGACCAGCAAGAGCACAATGAGAGCACACAAATGTCACATTCAAATTGACATCCCGAGAGGTGTGAGGCTGCAACGCTATGCATTGCTAACCAATGAGCCATCGCACCACTCGCCTATATACTAACAGAGAGTAAATTAATGCGCATGATTCATGTATTTTGCAAGCTACCCAAGATGAGGGTGCTAAAACAGTTGCAATTAGTTGGGAAAAAAAATCAACACACTAATATCAAATATTGGGTTCTCCAGTTGAATGGCTTGCCATTTGTCTATGCACGAAATCTTCGAAAAGTATGGAAGACGTGTCTGAATTGCAGTTTAATTGTGCAGTTCAAATGTTGTGCTAAAATGACTCGGCAGACTGTCCGTAACATGAGAAAAAATTGATAAATAATTCAATAAATAAATAATTGAAAGCACCAATAAATAATTTAAAGAAATAAACCCAATATACAAATATATTCATGCAGAAAACTGACCATGGTGTTGCTCTCAAGAAAGAGACACCCAAAACAATTATTCAGATATAAATGCCTGTATAAGTTGGGAAATAGATCATTATTTATGAATGCATATATTAATATTGGGCGAAAACCTTTATAACAAATAAATAAAAAATGATTGCCTTGCAATGCAAATACAATTTTTAATATGAGCAGTACATCCAAACCTTTTGTAGTCTGTTTTTTTTATAGCCACTCATTTTTCATCGTCACTTTAATACAGATATTACTTCTACAAGTGAACAACCTGCATCCATGGCTTTAAGTTCCAGGCCCAGTCGTAATTGTCACGCAAGAATGGTCAGATTGCGTTCTATGTGGTTAATGAGCCAAAATGGAATGCCAGCAAGCGATGGTACGATAAGTGGTGATAATGCGTGCGCGTCGTTCAAATCAAAGGGAGAGGAGAACAGTAAGTGGAAGTCATGCTGTCCATGGCCTACAACCGGGATGACGCACCTCTGGGGAAGGAAAACACCGAGAGCAATCTATATGGGGGGCTGTACTGGGGCAGTGTGTGTCTCCAGGGACACTGCCTGCTAGCCGACCCGGGTCTGTGACCCCCATGCTTGCTCTCACTTGTCTGTGGTTCCTAAGGGGCGCAAGACAGGCTAGGCGAAAGGAGAATGTCCCCACAGGAATTAAGAAAGCTTTGCTATTCTATTCTATTCTATTCTGTTCTATTCTATATGTTAGCTATATAGACTAAAAATACTTTTCTGGAGCAGCTAAATAATAAATAAGAAAAGTATACAGATGGGACCCCAGAGCATGGAGCTGCCCAGCCTCACAAGCCAATTTCTCATGCTGTTTTATTTTTACTTAATGATTTCTATATTAAATGTTATCATTCTGCCTGAACTTGTCTGTCAGAATGCATAAATGATCCGTGCAGGCTAGCTCCAAGCATTTCCATATGGCACAACAACGTCTTCCATCGAGTATTATTGTTGTCAGTGCTTGGTGAGTGTTTTGTCTGTTAGGACAGGCCTTGGGCTTTGTTTTCTTGCCTCAAATGCGAGGTAACCACAGTCTCACTGAGCAAAACTGCGACTGAAGTGGCACAGTTGCCGCACACCTCTGGTATCTGGGTTTCCGACATGGCCCCATGTTTGTGGATATTGCATGTTCTTCCTACATCATCATAGGCTTTCCTTCTGATACTCTGATTTCTGCTCAAAGTACAAAGGTTGATTGGCATTGCAAAATTGTGTGAGTGTGTGTGCCTCAGGTCCAGTGTTATTCCCTGCCATACCCCCAGAGCTTCTGCTTTGGGCTCTGGACCCCCTGCAACAGGCTTGAAAATAGATGCATAGGAACAGGGACTGCTGTATTATTGTTCCAATGCCCAGCTGCAAGCCCTCCAATGCTGGGGGTGGTGGTGTGTGATGCTCACATTTGCCTATTATTTTGTCTGCCTATAGGGTACCAAAAAACTTCTTAAGCAAAGGTTCCTGCAATGCTGGTATTGCTGATTAATTGAAATTTCGACTCAGGCCCCCTGCAAACTCCACCCATGGGTACAGATTGATGAAGTATTTTCACAGTTGAGCTAAGCTTAGCTCTGAATTGGTGCTGGGACTGGCTGACCCTGCTTTTGGAAAAAAATAAAATATACGTCACTAGGGATAAAAGCATCTGTTATATAAATAAAATGGTCCATCATGGTTCTGGTTAGTCCAGCTATTATACAGTTTGGTTTGTGTTAAAAATTCACTCCTAAATTTGACAAATAGTTACCTAGCTGGCACCTTTGTCCCCAGCAAATTACAACGATGCCCTTTGATCTTATTTTTTAGCTGATGCTCATATCCAAAGCGATGTACATTGGAGAAGGCAGGGACAGAGAGTCCCTGGAGCAATTTGGGGTTGAGGGCCATGCTCATGGTCCAAAATCTGCCAACTCTGGGATCTGAGCTGGTGACTTACTGATCACAGGCACAGAGTGCTAACTCAGTTCTCCACACACCGCCCGCCTGCTGTATTTTCCCCATGCAAATGAAGGTAGGTTGCCCTGGGGTACTGCAGAGGGCCTTTCTCCTGGGATGTGAATCGTACCTCTATGTGCTGTCTGCTTCTTGTTCCACGGTATTCTATGTGTCACATTTGAGCTTTCGGAAAGTATGAATCATGCAAATATTTGCATTTGTGCTTCATCAGCTGCTGCTCTGCTTTCTCTCATGTTAGTGTTTTTGGGAATTTCATTTTGTTAATTATATTTCCACCCACGTCTCCATTCAGCTTAAAATTGACTAGTAGCCCTGGCTCATCATTTGGGGCGTGGATGAAGCTGGGAATGAATCCACTGGTGTCCGTTCCACTTTAAGACACCCACTTACCTAACTCAGGAGTATCACAGCACAGTCACAGCAAAATGTTAAGTATGCAAGAGGTTAATTGCCCCTGTTAGGAAAGGAATATTCACCTGTTCCATTCAATATGGTTATGCTTAAAGGAATTAATGTGTGCTCAGCCACTTTTTATAAACTCCTCCACATTGAGGCTTTCCTTATTTACAAGTAAACTGACTATGTCAGAAAGTGTAACTCTTAGAAATTTCAGAGGAGAATGCTCTGTATGATTAATGAACCTGTATAAGTGACTGAGCAGTGCTGAATGGTCAAAGAAACGGCCACTCATTCTGTTTAGTTAAACGACGATGTGGACGAGCGAGGAACATTTATAGTTAGGCGAGACCTATGCATTCAGTCTTTATTATATCTAGAGCATAAGCAAACTCAGTTCTTGGTGGGATGTCTCTAAGGAATCCTCTCTCAGTTGCTTAATTAATTCCATCACTTTGATAATTTCCCTGCAGTACTTTTGGCAGCACAGTTTTTTATTCACGTTATATTTTAGTGCTAGGGTCGCTATGCTGGATGGTTGGCCAGCACAGTTGCCTCTTTCCCCCAGTGTGTGGAGTTCGCACATCCTCCCTTCATCACACATTTTCCCGGCAACTTTGGCTCCAGTTCATGCATTTAGGCTAATCTCCAGGCCTTGCATGTCTATCCAGGAGGACAGACAGTAGACTGCTCAGAAACATCACAAGCTACTGAACAAACAATTATAGCGTTAACTAATTATTCCAAGAAATAGAACAGCAAATGGATTTAAAGTCGTAAATTCCAGTACCAAAGGAGGCCGCAAATTATCGCACAATTTCCCTCACATGACATGGCAGTAAGATTATGCTGAAGGTCATTCATTGCAGATTAAAACCCTACATGGCATGATAATTGTCTGATGTTCAAACTGGAATAGGGAAGGGCAGAGCAACCTGATTTCCAATGAACATGTGTCTCTGAAGAGCAACCGTGTGAGATACCTGTACA
>JAODKN010000134.1:3813421-3830377 GCA_026774425.1 Petrocephalus zakoni
GCTGTTTTAGGGGACATACTGAAGGGGAGGCACTATTCTCTGGTTCTGTTTTAGGGGACATACTGAAGGGGAAGCACTATGCTTTGGCCACTGAATCAAATCCAGAGTCCTTCAAGAGGTTCCCAAGTGTTGTTTGGCTGCTGGCCTCCCCCCAGACCTAGTCGATAAACAAGCCCTATGCAAATTCGCTTGAGTTGGCTCTCGTCTCAGTGAAACCAATGAACATAAGGGGGCCAGTTGTATAGCCTACAGGGAGAGCAGAGAGATGGAAAGGGAAATCCCAGCAGGAGGATAGTGTGCACAGAAAAAAGAAAAACAGACTGTCTGGACTCTGCAGGTGCAGATCTTTCGCTTTGGTTATAGCCTCTGGTGTGATTTCTTCTCACGCTGACCAAGGGTCATCCATTTCCTGAAATCTGTTTCTTATGGCCTGGCAGTCTGGGATAAGTGCCAGGAGTTGGAAAAGGGGACTGGAAAAGGGGTTCGTATATGGATGGATGGATGGACGGCCGGTGGGCCTTTAGACCAATTATATTACATTTTTTGACTGAAATTATACCAGGAATTACCAGTTTTCTAAGGCATCAACCATAAACATGAAATGAAATTAAATATACTATGCCTTGACAGTTATGCGTTTCTTCCTCTGAGAGGTTGGGTTGGTTCTGATCTGTCCTGATTCGGAGCAGGTGACCTGAATCCTCAGGGGAGGCAGACTGAGAGAAAGCAGTGCTGAGCTGGGTGGAGTGATAGACCTGGGCTGGATGGAGGATCTGGATCCTCAGGGGAGGCAGACTGAGAGAAAGCAGTGCTGAGCTGGGTGGAGTGAAAGACCTGGGCTGGATAGAGGATCTGGATCCTCAGGGGAGGCAGACTGAGAGATAGCAGTGCTGAGCTGGGTGGAGTGAAAGACCTGGGCTGGATGGAGGATCTGGATCCCATTAGCATTACACCGATTGATTACTCTGCCTAAGATCTAAGATATGGAATTCCTGCTCTGTTTGGTAAAAAAATGAAAGCATACTTTATATGGCAATTGTACAAGTTTGAGAGTTGATATGCTGGAATTGTGTATGAGACATGCACATACACTCAGGTGAGAGCGAGCTTGGGGTCTGAGTGCAGGGTCAGTCAGCACACAGTACCCTAACAGCAGTTGGGGGTGGGTGGGAGAGGTGTGGGTATTACGGCCATGCTCAATGGCCAAATGGCAACATCAGACTGTTAGCCCCAGGCTTCGAACCAGCAACCTTCTGATCACAGGCATGAGTCCTAACCCACTGGGCCACACCCCCTTAATGTCCGTAAGAGTGTAGGACGGATACTGATTTACCTCCTGAATCGGTTTTCATTGCTTCCTATGGCACTGGCAAACCGTATTGTGAACATCGATGGCCGGTTCCTCTTTTTGTATCTCTGCCACACTTCAAACCATTTCATCTTCTATTTGAACAAGGTCACCTCCCCCATGCCAAAGGATGGGCTACCTCAGTAAACAGCACGCAAGGTTCTCCTCAGTCTAACTCCCGTCATGTTCAATAAAAGATAATAGGGGAGGTAATTAGAGCAATGGTGTCAGTTTAAATGTCCTTTTTTTGTGCCAAGTTAAATCCCACCTGAAAACATTTCAATTTACTTTGGAGAACAATACTATCCCAGGGGCCTCCAACACAGAGGGCCATTACAAATGACGATTTATATTTCATAAGTTCAGAAATGTTTGGTAGAGGTTACAAATGGAGGTATATTAAAGTATTTATGCTATGCAACCAACAGAGTATGTATTAGTAATATGCTGAGAGTGACTGGCTTGCCTATAGCCGCTTGTGGTAGGATGCATTTGACTTCTCAGGATAGCGGGGAGATTATAAACAAAGGCACTTCGGAGCACGGCCTCAGCTGAGCACGTCAGGACAAACAGGTTAAGTGTCGTATGGTGACTTTCTAGCATGCTGATTAGATAAACGAAAGGAAATTCTTATTGTGTTGTCACAGTATTTATAGGTTTTGCCCTGACCTGTAACCTTGTACGCGCATACTACTTTATCAATCTTGTTCGTGTCTATAAAGTATAAACTTAGTATGCATTCTTATAATTCATGTTTTGTTTTGACTTGGAAAAAATATATATTTTTAAGATATCAACAAAGAACCATTCTACTCAACAGACAGTCAAGCTATTGAAAGTACAGAAACTAAATATTTGCCGCATATATATATATATACATACAGTTATTCTGGCTGAACTGACAGCTGGTGCTGAGGATTGATCAATAGTGACAAGGAATTGCCAAACGGAGTAAGAGATAGCAGAAAAAATTAGATGTAAACAAACTGACGGAGATAAATTAGGATATTGATTAGAAAAGTTAATCAAATGGACAGTGTTTGTGGTGAACAACAGCTGCATTATAAATTTACACGCTTGGTACAACACCTGTTTGTTGTCACTGAAACCCTGTAGTGGTTAGACAGTTATGGAAGAGTCATAGAAAGATATAACATATAGTATTTTTAATGAGAATTTAATAGGGTATGGTTCCAGCAGCATATTTTGACTGTTTTTTCTGTCTAGTAAGCTACATAAAAAGCACACCTGGGGTGGCAGCTGACTTAATTGGATGGAGTATCTTCTGTACGGTGAATGAAAAATTTAGGGCCACGCTGATGGCTATTGAATAAAAAAAATCACAATGCTGGGCGCTGAAGGGTAGACAGTTCACTTATATCGCTGCAGCACAACAGGGAAGTTGGGACTTCTCTCACGGGGAAAACGTGTTTTATCCAAAGACATGTTCTCCGTGTGTCTGTATTGGTTTTCCTCCTTAACCTCGACCAGATGACCTTAACGTGCAACACCCAAAATGCAACGTATTAAATACGCCACGGATTCCTACGTATATCAAAACATTTCGCATACATAACTACCGGAATGTTTGACGGTGCTTATACTGTATTATTTGTCACCCAGCAAGGCTTAATTGTCGAAGTAAAAAAAAGGAGGTCTTAGGATGACAGCTAACTCTACTCGCAAGGTACAGATTAATAGCTACAAAATGAAATGTTGCTAGGAATGCTTGTTTACCTCTGGTTATATGCATATTAGATGGCTCGGTCAAAACAGAAATTACAATAATTAAAATTGCAACAATGCAATGTGCAGAGGAGCATACTGTAATCGCTACACGTTAAAACATAAGCTGTAAGTCTTACTATATGTAATAATCATACTCTGGGTGTAAGCCAATGAGAAATTTGCATGAAGATGAATAACTTACGAGGCACGACACAAG
The DNA here is from genome assembly GCA_026774425.1 of Petrocephalus zakoni. Lineage (NCBI taxonomy): Eukaryota > Metazoa > Chordata > Actinopteri > Osteoglossiformes > Mormyridae > Petrocephalus > Petrocephalus zakoni. The sequence continues at coordinate 3,816,715 of JAODKN010000134.1, forward strand.
TTTTTAGTACTGTGGGCACCAATCAAAATGAATTATCGCTATTGTTAATTTTTCATTGGCCTTATCCGAGAGAGAGGAAATGCATTAGTCACTTAACATTCATTTAATTTTTCATTGCAAGCTGTTCTTCATAAAAACAAAATAGTCATCTAGAAGGAAACAGCCTAGAGAGCTGTATTGCTGAAACGCAAACTCGTCTATAGCGCTGACATTCGTGTCACAATAGCTGATCATCAAGGTCAGAAGCAGAGGCTGATTCATATTTAGTGGTTTCAGCCTCTATTGTGCTTAAAGCTGACTTACTTTTAGGAACTTTTTATGGACGCAAAAACTGTAGGATTGCGAATTTGTTTTGCTGGAATGATACATGTGCACTTTTTTTCCCTGTTTGACTGAAATTAGTTGAACTGAATTCCAAAATGTCAAAACTTTGACTGGGTACCTCAAAGGAGATGACAAGTCACAGTTACTTGCTTTATTACTCTACACAGACGACATAGTCAATTTAAAGAAAGTAATAGTTTAGAATGGCATCTGAACAAAGATTTAAGATAGAAAAAAAAAAAACATACAAAAGTGCTTTAATGTATACGGAAAAGATTATGATTTATTTTATAGAAATAAATATCCAGTAAAGTCTGATTAGTGACAATATATTAAGCAGACTCAATTACAGGATGCTCTACCAGGCAGAATAGGACAAAGGAAATGTGATTTTAAAAATCACAACAAAACATCATAATGGAAAATGAATAATGATATTGAAGAGAAATCTGGAGTCTCGATTTAGTGCCAGGAAATTTGCCCGCATTTGCTTCTGGCATGTACGAAAGCAGCTCGGTGGCACTGGTACTGAATTATGTGCTAAGAACAAGGCGATATTCACTCACCTCGCCTGGCACGGATGGTAGGGGAGGGACAGGGGAGACAGGCCCACGCTAAAAACAATGCCGTCCAGACTAATCAGGACCCTGGCGATGAGTCCACAAAGGACACAAATTAAATAATGGTGCTCTGTCATCAAGAGGCCAGGGATCCATGTTGGAAAAGCCGGTATGGTGGGATTGTTTCATTTGGGACTGGGATATTGTCATACCATGAGCTTCAAAAGAGTCAGTGCTCCATTCTAAAGGTGTCTTGGGAGATTTCAGGCCTGGCTTCAGAATCATTTAGCCCCGTAAACCCTCACAGAAAGCCAGGTTACATTTGTCTCAATTTAATCCACTCCCCTGGTTCATATAAAGCTATTTAACCACCTAGGCCTGGTACTGAATTTTGATTGACTTTGCACAAAAATATACAAAAAAGGAAAAAAAATCTGCACTGTGGAATATTACATAACGTGATTACCCTTGTGTTGACCGTGGCGCTACAGCTTGATGGCGCTTTGGAAGTAACTCCACCTTCAAGGTTAAAGTCACACGTTTAGGAAAACTGCTAGAAGTGATGACTGCTGACCCTCAGTTGCAGCTCCTCGGTCAAAATAATTTTCCTGCACTCTTCAGATCTCAGCAGAGCCAGAAGGCTGTCTGTTGAATGCATAAGTACAAACCCAAGACTAGAATTTGAACATAAATAACAACAGCATAAGTTGTGGGTCGTATGCTCATACTATATGCAGTATTCAGTAGCATACATTACTATTTGTAAAATGTATTGATGTGCACTGTTGAAATGCATTTGTAGGATAAAAATTAACTTTATTGATCCTAGGGGGAAATTCATTGTGCATACAGCAGTGTGGTGCGTAAAGGGCAGACAAAGCAAGACGAGTTGCAAAGACAGCACACACAGTGCAGACAAGTAAACACAGTGTAAACAAATGTAAAAAGTACACACGACACAAACAAAACATCCTGCAAGCAATATTGGGGAAATAAACAAATATTAGTACAACAATAGTAATACATTATCAGATGGTATGTCTGGCATTATGTGCAAACAGAAAGCTGAGGACTGTTACGTTCCAACATTAATTACATATTTTAACGATGGACGCACCCCTCCTACCAGGTATTGTGCCCTGTCTTGGTGTGCCAAAGGAATAGCAGTATCTCTTCTATAGATGAATTGGACCTGGCCGAGGGATGCAAGTTGACACCCATGGGTTAATATATTCACCTATTAATGAAGTCACTGATGTGTGACCCGTCAGGCCATGCTGATAACCCTCTGTTACTATTCCATATTACAGACATGGTAACGTGAGGAAATTAATTTACGTAGAAGTTAATTTCTAGTGAATAGCACTCAAGCAGTTAATACTTGCCTTTGATGTTATGGTGACCTTCATGGATCACTGCTCACTGTAAAAAAATTATGCTTATTAAAATAATGCTTAGATTGTGGAAGGGGGTGTTCATTTTATTTATATAGGATTAAATGACCACTTGTGGGTTTACAATTACTGGCTTCGACCATTAGGCAAGATGTTCTTCACCTTTGGTGTAAGAAACCCAGTAAAGGAAAATACTTGGTGATTGCCCATCATCGGTTTATATTGCATTTTATGACTTTTTGTGTTGGACTCGTGTCAAGCATTAATCATGCATGACAAGACTTATGCATATTAAAGAGTTAATCCTACTGTCAAGACTGATGGCGATCTGTTAAAAAATATGCTCAATTAGAAGGGTATTAATCAATTTACCCAAATGCAATTAACATTTTTAAAGAGGGGATTTAGCAGCTATGTTCTAAAGCAGAGAGACATCCTGTGATCAATAATATAACTCCTAATGAGTTGCAATGTCCCCCTCTGTGAGGCTTTCATGCAAAATTCATTCATTTGCCTGATTTATTAGGCTCAGACACTCACAGCGATGTCTCAGCCGTGGGACAGCTGTGGCCTGCAGCGGGTGACAGTGCTGATTATGAGGACTACCTGCACCACAACCCAGTCACAGAACAAAATTGGTATATGTGCCCAGGACACCCTGACTTTCTTTTGCAGGCAAGAAAACTATTCTGCAACCATCAATAAATGAAACAAATAATGCTCTGTGCACAGACGGCACACTGTAATATTTACATGACACTATTACTGACATGGATACCGCTTTCTCTGGCATAAATCTTTAACACGTGTTTATGAGAGATAGGGACAGAAAACAAGAGTGGAATCTTTGGTGCGACTATAGCAATATTATTAGCATGAATGACTACTGCTGAAATACTCCATTAAAGTCCCCAAAATACTAAAATACCTGTAGCTAGGTAAACAAATGTGGGAATAAATGTCCCCTGAAAGTGCAAAGTTTCCCAGCAGTCTCCATTAGCCATAGGGCCCAGGTGCTTTTCCTCCACTATCAGGCGACCAGAGGTGGGTAGTTCAGGTCCAGAGAGTAAAAGTCCAAACCAAGATTTTATTTCAACCAACAAGCTTTTGGTTGTACTCTTTTGGTTGGTTGAAATAAAATCTTGGTCTGGACTTTTACTCTCTGGACCTGGCTCTCTCTCTGTTCTTACAGGGTGGATGGTTTTTATGACCTGTCTGGAGTCAGGCCTGAGTGGAGAGTAGTGCATGAACATCCATACAGTGGTACAGACAGGTGGGTACCCCTTTAGCATGTGCTATCGTGTTCCATTTTCAGTCTCTTCATTCTTTGACTTTTAAATTAACAAGGGAGACATTGATGCTAAAGGAGAGGTTGAAATCACACTGTTATTATGTGGGCAGAGCCGGTAAAGCACATGCTAAAGTGGCACCAACAGGTGTTTGTATGCGAGCAACGTTCCGCAATACTCCGCTATGTTTTAGAAGCACCCAGATGGTTAATGGTGAGTTATTTCAAATTCATTTTAGTTTATAGCCCAGGAATTGAAAAGCAAAGGTTGTTAACCGCAGTTTTAATAACCTTTGCCGACTTGGCTTTTCGTTAACATTTGTGCTGGCCTTGCGTTCAGTGAATAAATTTGTCTCGTATTTAAGAGTAACATAAAATGTTTTTATGTTCTCAGAAATATAAGCCCTCTGAGAGGGTTTTGTGCTCTGGATTTACTGGCTTTGAGTTGAACTGAATGGTCAACAATATAGCACTATATTTATATCCTGGTAATAATTTGTTTCTTCTACTTTTGCGATATATTTCCAGATAAAATTATCAATCTTTTGATGAATTATCAATCTACATTTTTTTACAGAGGTCTCTCTAGTTATTAAGGTTGGGCTCTTTCTGATGCCGAATTCAACTCCTCAACCAGGATATGCCAATCTCCGGGTCATAGGACTATCACTTATCAGTTCACCCATACACTGCTGTGCTCACATTGCACAAGCTGACCTATAAGCATTTCTTGCACAGCATTTCACCCTGTAAATTGTAAATATACTCTTTAAATTAATAGTAAATCTTTATTTAGAGGCTTTTGCTATTTGCACAAAGTACGAGCGGTCCAGGATACATTTTTCTGCGTGTTGTACCTGTATAACGACGTATGTGACAAATAAAGAATCTTGAATCATTTGATCAATTTGATCAACGACTGTGTCTGAATTCAGGGGCTGCATCCTATGAAGGATGAGATCTACGAAGGTGTGACATTTGTAGGCTGCGTTCTTTGAAGGTTGAATGAAAAGCATTGTCAGATGAAACGGCCTAGCCCACGGGTAATTTCCTTCTTGTGCCACTGGCTGTTCCCACACTAAACTTTAAGTCACAAAGTGCCACTTTGCCTCTGTGCAAAGAATATTTGGATATGTTAGGCTGCAAAAGATCTTTCTGGCACATCCATTGATACTCGGTGAAAGAAGGATGCACTTCTAGACCACATTTGAAGGAACATTCAAAGTGGAACAGCTTGGTTGCACTGCCGTGACACATTCGGTCTTCAATTACAACCTTCAAAGGATGCAGCCTCTGAATTCGGACCTAGCCAATAATCTGTATCTGTTTACCATGTTTCTTTCCGTTTCCTCATTGAATTTCAGTGGAGAAAAAACACTCATTGGCTGGACACACATGCTGTCTCTTGCACATCACATCTTGCTTAGACGTAGGCTTTGCGGTATAATTTCGGTATACTGCACATGAACCACAAAGTAGTCATAGTGCCCTGATATATTGCGATATATGGTATTTTGCCAATTAAGGAGGAGGTAAATTTTAATGCTGGGGATCACTGTCCATGACCCCCCCCCCCCCCAAAAATAAAATACTGTGATATACCAAAAATATCACGATAAAACCGGCAAAGTAATACCGCCCAAGTCTAACTGGTGGTCACATTTATAAGAATTGTATATGTATAATTGGTGCAATATTAACAATGTCAATGTAAATCAAATAATAGTCATATGTATTTTTATAAACCTTACATACAATATGATAACATCCACAAAATTACAAAGGTCTGTGTTAAACCACACCCACATCCAACACCAAGCCACACCCATTCCTGAGACAGAAACAGACAAATTTTGTTAATGAAACAGACAAATACAAATAGTCCTTCAAATGAAAGTGTTGCTATTCACCTCTGTAAGAATCTGTTTATAGTCAATCCCTTTTATTAAATTTGATATTTGCCTCTGACCCCCTAGCCAAGATAATCAGTCATCATATACCAGCATTATCACATTTTTATTTCAAATTCTTTGAATCCTTTTTTTATTAAGCTTCTTTTGATATCTAGCTAAGTTGTGGCTACATTGACTCCACAGAAGATAATGGGTTGAATTATTTTCCAGTGATCACAATTTGGATAATTCAGCAGGGGGGAACATGGCTTTAAGCCCACAAAGTATCCTGACTGAAATATATGCGGAAATTTCCAGACATCGGCAAGATGGGGCCACTTAATATAAACCACTGTGGTTCCTGGATGTTAACTTTCACACTTGAATATTTCATTCTGGCAATGCGTCACAGTACAATGGGCCCCACTTTAGGTACATTTACATTAATTTTGAATCTCCTGGACAAGACCCATGAGGTCACAGAGCCTTGTGTAGAACTGACAGCGTTTTTCAGGGTACTTGTCAGTCGAGGACGGCAGAGCGGAAAGCTCCCATCCAGACGGCGTGAGACGGGCCGTTTTGGCAGCGCTTGATTTGCACCCTGATGTCTGTTAGCATAACCTGGGAGGGTAGCGCCAACCACTGTGCCATTCATCCGCACGCCCAGTAACTCTTAATGCTAAGGTGTCCGTTATGGGGCGTGCAGGTGCTTGTGACGGTGCGGCTGAGTAAGTGAAGAAGCAATGCCCACGCCAAATCAAGGCCAGGGTTAAGAGGACCTTACCTTAGCATATTCAAAGCATTTCATGAAGCACCCTTATTGTGGAAATGGTCTGTTATTGGTATTGATTGTACGCGCCTTAGTAGATGGAAGCCTTATTGTTGACAGTTAGCTTTTTGTGCAGGTGTCTTTTAGCTACTCGAGTCCTTGCATCAGTAGTTAGCTCTTTCCTCCGATGTATATATGGTAGCGTATGTGACTATTAGCTAACCGTCTCCCCAAATTGTTTAACCACCTTTTCACTCACATGCGTCTTTTTTTTCTCCTTCTTCTCCTCCCCTTTTAGGAGGCTGTCTTGTGTGACAGTCCGTTGTCACTGATGGACAGAATATGTTATCTGTTCTGGATGGCTGTCCCGGGAGTTTGAAGGGAAGCAGATGTGGTTGGAGGACCCTGGCAGCGTTGAGCCAGCGGCCCGTCGGACCACGTCTAACCAATTTGCATTAATGTTATTTTTTTTTTTTCATTTCTGCATGCAAGACTCGGTGGTCTGTATGGCCTTTTGTGTGCCAGGTGCCTCGCCAGAACTTTCTTTTTGGTGCTCAAAGCAATTCCTGAGTTTCAAATTCACAGACATCGACACAAATGTACCTTAAGTTGTTTGATCAAAAATAAATTGAACTGAGATACAAGGATTTTGTATAATTAAAAAATTTACTTCCCATTTCTAATCTTTAAGATCTGATTAGCTTTGTAGTTCATATGCAGTGTGTTTTTTTTTTCCTTGGGTATGATGTTTGCTTACAAATTGAATTTTCTGAGACTTTATTGGATCAGGATTCACTCATCTACAATTCTTGCTCATCAAAGTTCCGCATTACTTTAATGTTGACTGCCGTAGTTTGTAAGAGAACTTCCTCTTCACTAATTGTAATCCAGACCTGCGGTCTGCTTAACTGTGATCTGATTCTTCTTTAATATAATATATATACACAGACACACACACAGACACACACACACAGACACACACATATATATATATATATATATGAAAACAGAAAAATTTAAGTCTGCGTGTGGTGATAATTTTAACACATATAATCATATTTATTTACAAAACAACAATAACAACAAGAATAAAAACGTGGCAATAGACCGGCTCTTATTTAGTATATTATACATTGTGCCATTTATATTGTGCTTAAACACTTTTTTAGTGAGTTCAATACAAACTGAAAGTTTGTTTGTGACTTGCAATTAGCCAAGTTTCACCGCTCGTTGAGTACAATGCTGTTTTATGTTTCTTCGTTGAGATGTTCACAGTTCAGGAATGTGTATTGAAAGACTTCACATGTTGTACATTCCCTGTTTACTAAAGCCCCAGATTTATTTATCTACTGCCTGTCAGTATGTCGTACGATAACAGTGATGAATGCTGAAATATTTCCCCTGGAGAGTATTACCTACTCTTACATGTATTACAGTATCTTTGTGGTTCCTGCAAAATAGGAAACGACTCTACAATGTTTTGCTGCAAATACAGCTTTTCTTACTTTTGGTTTAAATTGATATTCATGCAAGATGTTATTGGAGTGGTTTAGAAAACAACAGCCGCAGGGAGGCTGATATTTACCAGACAGAACAGAATGAACAAATTTTTTTGTTTGTTAGAGGCGGGAAGGCCTGGAGACAGGGGCCGGTGCAACCTTTTGACCGCAGCGGCGGAGAAATCGCACGCTCTGTAAATGTCAACATGTCATATCAAGCATGTAGCGGGAGGTGAAAAATCCCTCCTTTGGCGAGTGATAAAGTCACTGTTCAAAGATGAAGTGGTCACGATCGCAGCAATAGCTTACAGAGGGGCAAGACACCCCAATTGCATTAATGCATTTATGGTAACTTCACTGTCTCTACATGGTGCAGAATTGCAAACAAGCTTAATTGCTACCCACAGACCTCATTAGTGTTTTTTTTTTATTAGCTAAATTTATGACAAGCGTGATATGTTTTCACAACATTAAAGTTGGATATAAAAGCTTCGAGTCTTGGAGCAGTGAAAAGATAATCATTAAATGGTAACGATAATATTCTGCAGCTTATATTGGCATCCCATACATTTGTAAAAAAATGTATCCATGCCCCACCATATGTCACCCTAAAATGAATCAAAAACCTCAAAAATTTGGGATAATAAGTTTTCAGCACCATCTGAGAATATGAAATACCGAATTCTCAAATAGCTTTTAGAAAGTACTTTTTAATGTCTTGTAAAATATACAGAGACTCAGATGAGTGCTTCATTACTCTATACATGTCGCCTTGGAAGAAGCCAACAAGTATCCTTCAAGCAGTCACTGGCCACCAGTACTCCGCGTAACCTCATTACGTCCACACACAACAGCTGCTCTTCTGCTGCGCATTCTTTCAGCTTGAATATCACCGAGCCAATTAAATTCTGATTAAATCCATCCAGGAAGTGGGTAAAAGGGATGATGTGACGGTGTGCTGACAGGGGGGTGCTTAATGGATTGTTCGTTGTTTTCGGTTTTGCTACCTTCCCGTAATATTTCCTATATAGCGCATATCATCTAGTCTATAAGCCACGTCCGGCTAGTTGCATAGCGTACACTGAAGTGCCATCATTATAATATTCATAAGTGTGACAGTCCCCCCCATCCCCCCCCACCCCTTGGCCTTCCTTCATCATTTCCTGGCACATATACCAAATGAATACCAAAGGTGACAGCCCCTCTCTTGTCTATCTGAATAGCTCTTGATTTCAGAAAGGTTAATATGTATTACAGGATTAATTTAGATGCGGTTAGATTCTGATCCTTTTCTTTTGTGAATGTTTAAATTTTAAAACCGATGTCCAAACCAATTAAACCTCAGTTGATCATCCTACAAAAGCACATGGTACATAAAATATTTATAATGGTTCATTGGAACTTTTATAGAGGAAAATGTATTTTATTTTCATATTAATGAGAGGCTTTTGCAGGCTGTTAGGACAAGGAAAGCTTCAGGGGTAGAGTTTGATGCTACAGTTTAGATGTGTGGAGATGTCAAATGGTCTTTCCTGCATACTGATACAAAGGAAGATAGAGCAAGCTACATTTGTGGTTTAATGAATACTGAAAGCCTCTGACCTCCTCTCATGGCTGTAAAAAATCCAGTGGTTATAGAGCCGTGTGAGTTAGAACCTTTGTTTCTGTAATTCAAATTGAACACCGTATTTAAGGCTCGGTCCTGACCCCAATTACACTGGATTAAGCAACATTCTCTCCCATTTCATCCAATGAAAAGACTACCCTTATGTTAAAATGACCGTGTTTGATCAATGATAGCACTCTCTGGGAGAAAGCTTTTTTTCAGAAACATAAATATAAAACCATAATTCTGGGCTTGACAGCATTTTCCAGGATACAGGAGGATGATATTGTAAGAGACACGATGTGGTGACAAAAATATATTCTAAAGTGTATTGTCTGTCAGTTACACTACGCAATGAAAATCTTATTCTGCATGTCCTGTCCGGCCACCGGTTAACACAAATTAAGTACAAATCACAAATACAAATGAGAGCGCTTCAGTAAGACAGTAAATATGAGCACGATTATGACAATAAGTATGACTGGATTTATATTATACATTTTATGCAATATGTTAAATATCCTCTCCAGCTGGATGCCGGCTTTTCTGACTGGCCTGCCCACCTCAGATAGTCCAGAGTTAGCCGGGGTTTTCACACGACAGAATACAGCTGGCGGGGGCCGGGCGGCCAGCTGGGACAATGTACAGCACCACCTCGCTACCCGGCTCCCCCGGGTTCCTGCTGCACGCAACAAATGCACCTCCGTGCCAAAACCAGGGACAATATCTAGCTGACGACCGGGGGCAGTGAAGACTCCGAAAGCTGGCCTGGCAAACGGGGTCCGGCCGTTATCACGCTCCCACATGCGCGCCGAACAAAGTTTAAGCTGATCCGGCGACAAGCCGCATTTTGATGGGCGCTAATCTGCCGGAGACGGAGTGCTAATTCGACAGAGGAGCAAGGCTCGAAACAGCACAATTAAAAAGATGCTGTTGTGTTTACACTATATCGCCTGTGTAACTGCTGAATGGAGACATAAACGGCTTAGCTATTGGGAGAGCACACGGGCGCCGTGGCCCTTTCAGGCGGATAAATGAGCCCCCGCTATATTCCGTCAAATGCCATTGATGGAATTTGAAAGCTGCGCTTTATGCATATAAAGAGCTGATATTTGAAAGCCGGAATTAGACGGGGGGGGGATGCTAGCTAGGCTAAATAAAAAATAATTTGATCTTGTCTAATCTGTTCCCTGGTGAAAAAAAGAAAACAAAAAAATTATAATAAAAAACGGAAATCCCATCATGTGTTATTATGTTGTGAAAAGCTGCATTTCATCATGCTATCAAAGTGATGGGCAACTGGTGGCCCTTGGGGACAGCGGTTGAGGTGGAGAAATAGGACTGTTATCAGAGGTTTGGGAGCAGCCGATAGCATAACACGCTTTTGACACGTTACTTGCTGTTAACGTGATTTGGTATAGTGTCAAGTCTAGTCTCGATCGAACCCTCGCGCTTAGAATCTTTTACTTTTTATTATTGTATTATTATTTACTTGCTCTCTCCTGGTTGGCTTCACAGTATCTAGTGGGATGTTTGATTTCTGATCTGTGAGACCAGAACACGCCAAAGACGAGTCAGACAAGAGCCAAACTGGTGGGACGGAATAAACGCAAACAATGGCTTCCCTGACGACTCCCGGAAATCGCTCAGCGTGGGCTCCCTGCACAGAAGCGGCCACACTCTCCCGTGGTTTTGCTTTCCTCGAAAGCAGCAGCGGTTAATACACTGAGAATAGAACTCATTAAATGATATCCACTGCACTGCCGCGACACAGAAATTAATTCCTTAAATCTATGTGCATGCTTATCACACGTTTATTCAACCTAGGCTTTCTTGTTGGCCACCAGCATTGCGTGTTATCTCAGAATAACTGTTGTTGGGAAACCAGCGCTGACCAAAGCAAACAATTACATGCACTATAAGTCATCTTTCTAAGAAGAATTTGCCAAATGCCCCATTCATACATGTGATCAAAGGGGGCATAGAAAATATCTATCAGACAGCTGACTGAGCATGGCTGAAATTGTTGACATTTGCTATCTGGCATGACAGTACGTGGGACATGCCACTCATTTGCTTGTCCTGTAAGCCGATTGGCTTAGGGATATGATATCCCTGCTTTGTCCTGGAGAAATTGCAGAGGAGGGCTGTCCGACGCTGGATACCACAGAGGAGGGCTGTCTGACGTTGCTTTCCACCGCACCATCATTTAATCGCCCCATTAGTTCAACCCCATCTGTTCCAAACAAACTAAAATAACTTTTAGCACCTGGCCTCCGTTTGCCATTTGTATGTTCCTGTATGTTCCTAAGTGTGTATATACCTGAATGTTCCTAAGTGTGTATGTACCTGAATGTTCCTGAGTGTGTATGTATCTGAATGTTCCAGCATTGCATATATATATATATATGTACACACACACACACATTTGTATCCCTTTCCTAGTGAGAACTGTCTATTCATTTCTATGGGAAAAACTTTAATCCCAGTCACAACACCCTTAACCCCAACCCAGCCATTATCTTAACCATAACCAAACAAAATACAAGAATTTTGAAAAAAATATTTTTTTTTTCAATTCCCGATTGCATTTACAGATTTTAACAAAATAAAGTGTGAAGTAGTGGACCATTAGGTCCCCATAATGTAATATTTGCATGACTCTCTAAATTTCGAGACAAGCAACAGTACCCTTATGAAAATCCCAACAAGTTCGGTAAATTTACTTTTTGCTGACCATATAAATATTAATACACATATTAAGCAGCAATGGCGAAATTGCCAGGAGTGAATGTCGAGCTGAAATGTTAAAATGCCCCCCCCCCAGCTCAGACGGAAACATCAGCACTGACAAGCCCTGCTCCTTACATCCCTCACTTATTAAGCGAGTCAGATCGGTACCTCTCCACCCCGTTCATCTGAGCTCCGCCACCAGCCCAGCTGAGCAGGTTCAGTCGACTTGAAAGTGCTACAGTTTTCTGCACTCCTGAACAAGACTGAGAATTTGACCAGACGGTGTTTAATAGCTGTCAAGGTGAAGCTCACCTATACTTGCATTTCTCATATCATATCTCTTGGCATATAGAAACAGGACTCACACCGCCACAAGATTCACAATATCAAACTGGGACTCTTTCATACGGAATTACAGATAAAACTATTAGAGGGAAATTAATGCCACTTCTCTTTTAATATCTGAAATCCCTCCTCCAATTACCCAGCTGGTTGCTGTAATAGAAGATAAAACAATTTATGAGTTTCCATTTGTGGAAAAGGGATAGGATTCCAAACTCTTTTGAGTAGACACTGTAAAATCCAACCATTCTCAGAAGACAGAATACTTTTCTTCAAAGGAATCAAGCATAAAATTGATTTAGATGGATTACTTAGATATCACTTAGCATCGTCATGTATCATTAACAGTGAGAAGCAACAGCGGATATCGGAATGCATTGGTATGGGCGGAACGCTGCCATTTCCTGTCCATGTAATTCCCTTTCTTGAAGAAAGATGTCACTGTTGATTTACTTAAGAACCAATTGCCTAAGCGACCATTTTTTTAAAATCCTTTTCCCAGACAGGCAGTAACACACCAGGAAAGTCTTCCACATGAAACTCAAAGAAGTACCTTAAGGCTTTTATGGTAAATCACATTATTAATAAATGTTTACATTATCTTTTTGTTTTGATTCAAGCTGAATCTTTTTTACTTGTTTTTATGTTGCTACTGCAGAAAAACGGCGCTCGAAGCATTTAGCAAAGTAATAAATGCAAATTATGAGAATGTCTTCTTGTTATACATATGTTGCAGATATTTTTGAATTGATGCTAATACGCATTACATCCACCAAACATAACTAAAAAGGTTTCATTAACTTTGTCACTTCCTTTCTTTAGAAATTTTAAAACTAGCAGCAGCATCAGCTGTGGAATGGAAAATATACGTGAATCCTCCAGTGGACTTACTTAACAGGAGCGATTAAATATGCTGATTTATTGCCTTACATTACATGGTGGCGTCGGGATAATTACCATTAAAAATATTGCTCAGTATGCAGCCAGTGCAGCTCTGCAATGCACATTCACATCTGGGAGCCAAGTTTAGTTTTGGTAGATGTCATGAGGATACGTATAAATGCTAATGCGTGCGAACACTAATAATCTATAAAACATAATATCTATAATAACAAACTACACTGAGCTTTTATTGGTCCTGGTGTTGGCATTTCACCTATAAACTGCTTTCTTTGTTCATGGTACTTACACATAAAGTCTGTTTTACCTGACAGACACGGCCGCGGCATCCAGTCGGGTGAATGTGCTAACCCCTA
>JAODKN010000134.1:3830477-3856820 GCA_026774425.1 Petrocephalus zakoni
ATTTAAATATTAAATATTATTTATTCACTGCATTAACTACTGATGAGAAAATCAGTTATAAACACTATAATTAGATTGTAGAACGCGTACATTTGGTTAAATGTTTATTCTAAAGCCTGACCACTCATGCCCAGTTAGTAGATATTATTAAAATCTAATAATCTAATTTCATTAGATTCTTTTCTTGCTACTTTTTGACAATGTTTCTTCTGATTGACATGCCCAATGACTATATCAGAGTCTCACTCTCACAGTCTCAATTTTATTCATTTTATACTTTTAAATCTGACTTTAAGACTTTCCCGTTTAATTAACATTTCTCTTCCTCTACTGCTTAAATGTGTGTGATTTCCTCCTTGTAAAGTGACTTTGGTCATGTGAAAGGCGCTATATTATTGTATATATGTTATGTATTATTATTAATAAATCAGTATGACAAAAGGTTAGACACTGATATGTTAGTGAGTTAAGTGAAAAATAACTTGATATACAGTAGATGCATCGGCTCTCATGCAGAAATTACATATGCAGGGAAACCAGAGGAAAGTTAAAATGACACTGATCTGAATAATACAGCAGAAATCTATTTTTTGGATCCAAACTAATTGTCCATGACATTATAAAAAAATTCTGAATAAAAATTGGTGACATGTATGTCAAATTGGCAGTGCTTGTTTGTTTTTTTGTGATTATAACTAGGAAAAATAATTCATAAAAAACAGAGTTATGATTATTCCCTAGCCTAGTACTCAACTCGTTCATGTAACTGTGTTAAATGCAGAATAATTGCCTAATACAGGAAGTACAGAGACACCTAGAGGAAAACCTCTGAAGTGCAGTTTGGCAGCCTGTGGTCACATGGTTGGGGAAAAATAATTGTCTTCTGCTATAACAGAAGACGATGTTGCTGGATGCATGGGCATTATTTGTGAATGAACTGTTTATTTGCTTTGCCACATCAAAGTCTGCATCGGCTTATTTTGCATCACAACAAAAATGCCATGACATATGATGCATGCACTCTGCATTATCCAGATGAATTTGTATGCTAATGGATATTAGACTGGCATTCATTTTCATATTTCCGTGTGACTTGCACTTAGCATACAAAGCAGGTCAATTCTCTCACACATCAAATTCACTGTAAAAGAAGTTTTTCCTTTGTACAAGTTTGGAACACACATGACCTCACTGGCCCAAAAGGCTAAATGCTTTTTTTTAACTTCATTTGAATCTGGACCTCCAAATCTGTTCTGTACATACGCCTATTTTTGTTCAGATGACAAGTAAACACATCTGGATGTGTGAACCCTGCCGGGGGAGCTCAAACACTGTTTTGTGTGCCGTTTGTATTGGGCAAACATTTACGAGAAGCAGCTCATCGGTAGCTAACACTACTAGCATAGCATAGCCAGGTAGCTATGTTTGTGGACCTCTCGTGAAAATGTAATGCACACAAAACTATATCTATAGGTGTAAGTTCAGCCATATATATATATATATATATATATATATATACACACACATACACCTACTGATATACACCTACTGTATTCCTGTATTCTGTATTTTGCTTTGTTATCAGTTGTGCCCTATTTGTATATCTGCTACATACAAAGAGAATAAAAATATTCTGTGCTATTTTATTTATATAGGCTGATAAAACACTAGAGTGTGTATGCGTATGGTTGGGGGGTGGGCTGGTGTGGGTAGAGGAAGATCATATATTTTTTATCATCGTTATTCTCAGAAGGATTTTCCACACCAAAATTGTTTCCTACATGCGTGCGGGACCGGTCTCCATTGGTGCATGCTGAGCGATTTCCTGTTTCTTTTTTCTCTGCTAGAGGTTTTTTGGAGAAAAGAAGAACAACTACACTAATATAATTTGTGCTGGCAACAGATAGTCCGTTTGATGGCCGCTGGCTTTCATATGCTCCGACTCAGTGTATATAATTGAAATTTTTAAATAAAAGCCGCCACTAAAAAATGAGGGTGATTACACATTTTAGAAGGCATTTAAGTTGCGGGGGGCTTCAAACGTTGCTTTGAGCACAATCTTACAATGAAACCGAGCAGAAAGACTTCTGCCATCTTCTATTATTTATCCTTTGAAACGACACAGAACAACGATAAGGCATGAAGGGGTGCCTCTGTCTTTAGGATGCGGCTTGAAAGAGTCTGGCTTCATTTGCTGAGAGGCTTCGTCGCGTTGAAATTGCTGTGCTTTATAGCTGCAGATGTTTGGTTTAATTACTGTAGGTTATACTTGGATATTTGTGTGGGTTTTTGCTGAAGGCCAAAAAAATTCTATTACAATCAAAAACAAAATTATTAAGAAATCAATTGCAATAAGCTCATTAAATTCAACCAATTTTATTACATTAACTGCTTTGTCATTTGCTTAATCCACCTCCATTATGTTTAGGGTGGTAATAGGTATCTTATACTCGTCAGTATCATAGAGCTTTTGGTAAGAGAATGAAAAAGTGTCAACTGGTTAACGTTTAATTTGAAGAGCAATGCATAAAATATCAGAAATACCACTTAGTCCAAACATTAATGTGAACATTACTGAAATGCGCTCAGATCAGGTTTCATAAAGACAAGTAACGATTACAAAATGTTGATCTAAAAAGTCCAAAAATAAGAGGAACTTCAGAGGGAAAAGGGCTTGACATTTTCAATATGACTAATTTCACACCCATATAAACTCCATACTGTACATAGTGTCTGTCAAAAGTGTCATTTTGGAAATGTCAGTGAGCATAAATGATTGAGAAATGTCATCACCAGTCTAAAAGTAGCTGGAAAAGTTGAGGTTCCAATTAACTTTGTATATGTATTTATATCCTATATAGCACAAGATGCTGTGCATTTCAGTATTAAGACACTTTCACGTAACGATCAGTCAAAAGGGACATTGAGAACATACTGTATGTAACTATCCCTAAGAAAATCCCGCACGATACATTACAGAGATTACAGATGGATTATAAACTGGATCACCCCTGTAATCTCAAACTGCACACTTTATTTATGGTATATACACACAAAACAACTACTAACAACAACAACAGAATCAAACACTTGGAGTGGTAAATTACTTTAATTCCCGAGCCTGTCACCATGTTCTGGCTCTGTTTTCTAATGACTTTGCGTCTTCTTTCAGTCCAGTTGTACCCCAGAGGTAAGTAAAGTAATTACACACTGCAATAATACCACCTCTGTGCTACAGCTAATTCTAAAGGAATGTACCAAACTATTACAAAGACAAGAAAATACCCCCTGCCAGAAAAACAGTGATCTTCTTTGAACTGCTTATTGTGTACAAGGTCATTGGAGGTTTGTGGGGGGTGTTGGGCAGTTGGAGCCCATCCCAGACAGCAATGGGCACAAGGCAAGGGGGGGGCACCCTGGATGAGATGCCAGTCCACTGCAGGGCACAGAGACCTATAGGGCCTATAATTCACCTAACAGCGTATCTTTCCAATATAGTGAACATAAACCACAGTGCTTGACACAAAGCTAATGTTCAATGCACTTATCTAGTCTCAGGATTGGGAGTCGTTCACTTGAACCTATATTTTATGTAGATAGAAATATGAAACATAGAAATATAATTAAAGACCTTTAACAACACATTATAGAGTGATACCACACCTGTGCTTTGATAGTTAGGCTTAGGCTTTTCCTGCGAAAATAAATATTTTGTCATTTCATTGTGGTATCCAATCTGGACAAATCCTTAAATGGCCAGCCTGCCAAAGTAACCGGAATCCATATCGTCTCCTACACACGTTTATTGGCTGCAGAATGTTGACATTTAGCCATAATACATTCTTGCAAGGAAGTGGTCATTTATTCAAATCAAGCACTGAACTCCTATATAATGTCAGATTATGCTCTGTCTATGGCTAGCGGCTATAATTTTATATAAAACGGTAAAATATCAACATTAATAGGATTTTCATAACACAACTAAAAAGTACATGACAAAAAGAATCCAAGTTTAGGAAAGTGGAGGATATTACAGAAGGATTAATTGAAGTGAAAGAAAACTTAAGAATTAAGCAGCAATAATATTTAATTCCTCATGTTTGTTTGTAAAACACATTTCCCACATTCTCTCTCATCATTCAGCAACACGATTGTGTTAAAATATGCTTTGTAACAGAAGGTTTTCCTTTCTGGCAACAGGAAATCATTTGATAAGGCAGATATAAATCATGCATAACTGTTAAAGCATCTCCCTGAGCATTTTGTTTGTGACTGATCCCGGTTATTTAAGGATTCTGTGCTGTTCCATGTGACTTGTGAATTCTCCAACCTCAAAGCATATTTAATGGTGATTATAAATGTGCAACTGGCAACAAGATGCCCCCAGCTTTGTGCCCTGTGTGGCCTGGGATAGGCTCCACCCCCTCCCCCGACCCTGACCAGCATAAGTTGTTAGAATATGGATGGATGGATGAATGGACGCATATAAATGAGCCCCATGATACATTCAAAAAGCACACAGCAATAAAACTGAACTATTCCACTCCCTCTCTTAATATTAAGTCTCCTAGTATTTAATTACTCGTCAAATATTTCACAGCCATCAATTACATAGTTTTTTTTTCTTCAGAATCCACCTCAGCATTAGTGCTATCTGTAACCAATTACCTGCATTTCTATAAGTCACTGGCATTGCAAATGTGACCTTTCGTTAGGAGCTGATTGCGTGTTTCCAGATACGCGCGGATCAGTTTATGTCTGCAGAGCGAAATCCCTTTGCTTGTTTGCTGACAAGCTGGCATGAATTTTGAAAACACTGTCACAGTCATGGAACAAAATGCGTGTTTCTGACATGTGTAGAGTCCCTGAGCGTTTTTTGCCCTGCTAATGGGTCTGCTCCTTAATGAGGAGATGGCAGGAAAATGTCTAATAACTGCAATCAGCTTCAAAAAAAATCTTAAAGAATTCAAAATCAGTTCCGCTGTCAAAGAAAAAGGTCCGATAAGAAGACACTTTTGCTGGAAACTTGTCCTTTCCCCCCTGCCGCGATCATCTGGAGAATATTTGTAGAGCAGAAATATTGTTCTGAAAGAAAGCCCTCGCTTGGGTGACTCATCAGAATTTGAATCAAATAACTCTCCATGCCCTTGAGGTGAGAACTCGGTCGGAATTCAGTCTGGGAACAATTTGACTTGATTGAGACACACTATGGAGTAGCTGGTTCTCTCAGGTAAATCCGCTCACCTTGACAGGCCGTCTCCTAGAGCCC
The DNA here is from genome assembly GCA_026774425.1 of Petrocephalus zakoni. Lineage (NCBI taxonomy): Eukaryota > Metazoa > Chordata > Actinopteri > Osteoglossiformes > Mormyridae > Petrocephalus > Petrocephalus zakoni. Next base: position 3,835,747 of record JAODKN010000134.1, read on the forward strand.
AGGAAGTGTGACCTGTCTGAATGGTGTCGCGGACCCCCACATCTCACACTGCAGGGTCAGCAGCATGTTCTCACAGAAGCACATTTTTATCACTTTCAATCTTGCCGTGTTTAAAAAAAAAATGTCCATTTAGTTAGTTAAACAAAGGGAAGGTTCATGTAAATCAAAACACAGACTAACCGAAACAATGGAACTGCTGGTACTGGGTAAATCTAAAACCAGTGCTATTTTTTGTAAAAAACTAACTTTCACAAAAATGTATTACTGTTATGTGGTACCGTGAAATGCATAAATCTATAAAACTGCATTAGAAACTCATCTCCTCATAAGATCCATTATGACATTTTTAAATCATTAAAAACTTATACAACTATTTTTTTGTGGTGACAAGTTAACTAGAGTAAATATTTAGAGCTGGCTACATTGTGTAAACATATGGAAAAGCTATAATTCTGAAAACAACGTGCTCTAATCAGAGGCTTCCCTGTCACTGATTATATATTTTCTTAAACTTCAAATTATATATCATACACAAACAGCATTAAAAGGACAAAATGTTCAGCTAGCATTTGGAGTCAACACAACAATTGGCTTTCCTGCACACAGACTCCTGCTCAGTATAAGCGGTTTCCACCTTGTATGTGGAACAGTGCTACTCCTGCAAGTGCTAAAGCCACTATGTGCACGAGCAGGTCCGTTTCCTCAGCCGAAAACCAGTCTAACATACCAGGGAAATATGTCGTTATAATAGCATAACTAGGCAGATTTTCTCTTCACCCTCAACTGAAAAAATAATAAATAACAGTTTTTCTTCGTCAGTCAAAATAAGGAAAATGAAACTATCAGTCGTTCTATGCAGACAGCTTTACCAAGTTTGGTGTCCTCTACAGCTCCCTTTCTTCTCAATGACCATCATGAGCCTGTTGTCCATTGAACCCATCTAGTTTTTGATTTGATCCTGCCCTATAGTAGCTGAAGCAGCTAGGACAGCTGCCCTGAGAAGTGTACTGCTTCCTGCCTTCGTAAAACACACAAGTTAGTAAAACCCAGTAGTTCTCAATGGAGGTTAAGTCAGTCAATGAAGGGGGTCAAGTCATAATTCAATCACCATTCAAGCCCATATTGCCCCATCTATGGAGTACTTTATGGGAGGGGCATTGTCCTGCATGAAGATCATAAAGTTTTTTGAAAGCAGCTGACTACCCCTTGATACAATGTCTGAAGAAGGTATCTTCCGTAACACTTTCTATGAAACCCATATTCATAAAACCTAATAACTGTTCTTATAATTCATTGCAAAACATTCATAAAGTACTATAAACATGGCTAAAACTATTTATAAAAAGGCATAACACGTTGTAGTCATGTGTATTATGCATTAGAATGCTGTATGAAGCTCTCATCTGTAATGCACTATAGATACCTTTATTCCAAGCATCCTTAATGCTTATACCGGCCAGTATAATGCATTAAAATGCATTATGGGGCATTTTAAGCATTCGCCACTTGTGTATACTCTCTTTGAAGATTCTGAAATTGAACTGCAAATGCCTCAAAAATGCTTAAAACAAGATGGAAATGGTACAGTATGCAATGTATGTTTCTAGTAGCCAAATTAACAACGTTTTTTTGGCTTGCATTTTTTTCTTTTGTATTTACTAATTTAAAAGCGAGCTTGGTATCGGATTGATACTCATATCAGCCGATACACTCTGTATTTACTCATTTAAAAGCGAGCTTGGTATTGGGTTGATACTCATATCGGCCGATACACTCTGTTCAGGTACTGGGATCATATCAGCCTGAAAAAATAAGCAAGAGTTTTAGACACAGGCAAAGTGTTGTGGTACCGGTATTGGCAAAACGGCGACCACGAGACGACCATAACTGTGGAGAAGACAGCCAAACACCACCTATGTATATTGTCCAGCACATAGTTTCAATCTCTCTAATTTGCTCTGTCAAGGGCAGACCAGGAGCAAGGCAGTTTGTGGCATAACAGAGGAGCTCCATACTCGACACACTTACATAGTTTGTTGTGTTCAATAAGGAAAACTGAAATGCCACAGCAGCTTAATGTTACACTTGAAAGACTCGGCCCTACTCAAGGATAATTGCTCTTTGAGTTTCTACCTACGTCATACGGGAAAATGGCCCAGCTAAGGTTACATTGGTCAGCAAATTTGTGAAAACAAGTTACAGCTGTAACTGAGGGAGTCTGTGAGATTTGTTTTTCGTTTTCCAAACTACGATTCGGAAAGGGACCCCGGATTGTATAGTGTATAGTGAAACCAAGGCTAAGAAATAATCTGATCGTTATTACTAGTAACTCCTGCTGACCACTGGAAAAAGGCATATTTCATTAACTTTACATCTCTTAGCTATAGCTGAGTGGTGTTTTTTCTGGGTTGAATACATTGAAAAACAAAACAAATACCAGCCAAATGCCAAAATGTTTATGAATTTCATGATAGTCCCATTTTCTCTATTGTTTTGATAAACACATTGGAAAATAGAATTACAGTGCACCAAATGAGTGACAGTGAGAAAAGTGATGTTGTGTGCGGACGAAAGGGAGGACACGGGAGCAGGCATTGGGGCAAACAAAAGGGCTTTTATTGGCAGAACAGGTAAAGAAACAGGACTAAAAGGGGAGGCTAGTGTACAGGCAAAAGGACAACACAACTGGGGAGCTCAAGACTGGGAAGCAGTTATATACACTGGGTTAGCAGGGGATCAAATGACAGGCAGCTGGCGTAAATCACAGAAGGGCTGGAATGAGAGGTAAGACAAATGATTAGGAGGAAACATGAGGGTCAGGCAGCACAGGACATGACAAGCAAAATTACGTTGTAGTCTTTATTGAAATTGATATCAAACAATTAAACACAGTGAGGATGGTGATTTGTTTATTGGGATTTCTAATATAAGTTATACTTTAGAATTACTCCTTTATATTCTAGTGTGAAATGACTGGAGTGGAGGCTCTGAGGCTAGGGAATTGTGCCAGCAATCGAAAGGTTTGAATCCATTGAAAGCTAGGAGTAATTCTACTCCATTGGACCCTTAACCTGCAACTGCTTCATCCTGGGTATGATGGTAATCAAGCCCTGCAAGCAGATCCTCTAACTTCAGGGAAAATGTGGGGGTTGGTGGTAAGACTGGCACTCCAGCCACTGGAAAAACTTCACTGTTGAGCTCCATCTGAACAGTGCGGCACTGAAGTATCACCCACTGCATGGCTGCACCCATGCATCTCATCCCTGAGGTGGTTTGTCATGTAGTAGTGTGCTGTAGCGCCCTGTCTCAGTGTATGCCCCGTACCTCTGCCCTGGGTAGCTGCAGCTGCTTTCCATCACCCACAAAATCTCACAGGCAAAGTCAGAATACATATACATAGCTTCATCTTTACCTAAAGCTAATAGGTGAAATATGTTTCTGGTAGGTAGTTCTCTATAGAAATACTGTCAATCAGGGCTGATCTAGAGTAAATAAGGTCTTGTATCAATCACGTTGTATGTAAGTAATCAAAATGCTTTGATAATAGTATAGCATGTGATATGTGACGTTGAATGCAACGGAATCAAATTACTTTGACTTTTGAATAGAAGCAAATTAATAAGAAAATACTGAGTCTTTTTTTCCAAGTGGGCCTAGAAAGAAAGAACAATAAAATAGGTAATAGCTATTATAATAATATAATATAATAGGTATCTTCTTACTAGGCTCTGGCTTTGTCACTCTGCCCTGTGATGCATAAGTAAGGTGCAGTGAAGGGTTATTCATAATTTCTATAGTGTTCTGTTCACCCCTCAGTCTTTCTGCAACCAACTCATTATATTAAACTGACAATTTTGAAATCCAGGAACATTACGACATAGCAGACTAGTGGCACTCAATCCTAGGACTCGGGCAACTCAAGGTGTCTTATTATTTTTTTTCCTCATGTCACTTTGGTAAAAAAACTCCCACTTGGTCTCAGACTGCACTATGTGCAACTTATACTGGTATTGTGACTCCCTGAGAAAGCTAACTTTTGTGTAACTAAGAAGTGTGACAATGACTGCAGAGGTTCTGATAATAAACTTATAATGCCCACAGCTGTTTCTGAAATCAGGGTTCAATCGAAATATCCAATTGTAGCGTGTAACTGGTGCCCAGTAGATTGTGACCTTTCTTTCTTTAATCAGGATGTAGTCATGTGGTGCCCAGAGCAAGCTTCACTGTGGGCACCACCCGCAGATGGTTTTACTTGCTCCCTGAGCCTTGGAGAGGGGGGTTGGGGGAGGGGGTTGCCAGTAGTGATTGCCAGAGAGCAGACAGTGGGGGAAGGGTGGTGCCAATGATTTGCCAAGTCAGTGCCCCAACAGAAGAGGCTGCCTGTCACCTGATAGGTTGACCGGCTCCTGTAGTCAGGGGCAGACTGAAGGCTAATTCATACTTAAGTAGGTTCAGTGTAGCCACGTACCCTCCACCATAGCCTACACCTTAGCCTAAGGAGCACCTCCCCAGATATGTATCTTCCCATTGCATCACCAAGTCCACACTTACACACTACCACACTTGACGTGTTCACACACTTATGGCAAGTATTCAAGGATGTCCTGCCATTCAAGAAAGCCAGGTGCAACGTGCATAACATGCACTTTACTCATACTTTAGCAAATACCGTGAGGAAGCAGTCTTTGGCTAAGTGTACAGACCACAATGCTTCGCATCAGTGACAAATTAAGCTGACTTTGAAAATGAGAAAGTCTGCTGGCTATTCAGAGTCCAACATGCCTACAAAAAAGTTTCAATCTAAGTGCGCAAAGTTATGTTAGAATGTTTACATAGCCTAGGCTACAGTAAAGGACAACCACAAACACAACCAATACATGTTTCTTGTTCTCCTTTACAGATATCAAGTCCTTGCCATTAGTTTCAAGAAATTCTTGGGTACTGAGCTTCATATATACACTTGCGCCCTTTGTGTCTTAAGTCAAAATACGTAGTATCTTAGTGCGCTTGCCCTTAAGTGGTACAAATGGTACATAGCCTACATATTGGAGCGATGCAGACCACAACAACTATGTTTGGTCCATTTCGTAGCAGTTCTTCTTATAGAAATGTGTTGTTACTGTTTGTTTCTAGGTGGGGGATTTTAGTGTGGAAGAAGTAGTGTTTTGGTTCTTGCTAGCCTGCTGTGTCTGGTACAACTGCAACCGTTCATGCTGTCAAACTAAAACTGTTGAAGCTGTTCAGTTTAGGGGAACAGGATACTAGAAAATTTCAGATATCGCAATGTGATTTTTTTTGTGATAAATATTGCTATATTTATAAAGCAAAAATTAGTAAAAATAAAGTTTTCACAAACGTGTCTATGAGTGATTGAAACAGCACAGATGAAAATGATCATAACTGGCTCAGAGAGCGCTCACGCACTTAGCAGCAGAGCTAAACTTTAAACTGATTTTTTAATGTGTATAATCTCAATAAGGCTGCGATTCCCAAAACCTCTTATTAGATAGATAGACAGATAGATATAGTACTTTATTAATCCCTCGGGAAGGTCCCTTCGGGAAATTAAGTGCAGTCACCGACCTAGTTACAGACATGAGGATAGAGGAGGCGAATAAAAAAACAGCACCCAGACTGTACTCCAATAGGGAGTACACTGTGGGAACAGTAAAAAACACCTCAGCAACATAAGCACATAGTCACAGGACTTGTAACAGGGGTAGGGGAATGGGGAAGTGGAGATAGATAGTCCAGCATAGACAAGCAGCCATCCGTTCCTGCAGCCGTAGAAGCGCTGGTCACAGACCCGCCTGTTTCCGCTGGAGGTATGAAGCGGCGAAGAAAGTAAAGACAGTAGACTAGACGAAGGAAGCAAGCAGGGAAAGATAAGGGGAGGAGTAGGGAGAGTCGGAGCAAGCTGCGAGGCAGCCTACTTCAGCAGCGCCATCTTAGAAAATTAGCAACTTACGTAGTTGGATTCATTCAGTTACATGGTTCTAACTATGTAAGTTGCTATGCAACTATGCTTTTGGGAAACGCGCCCCATTATAATTGCAAAGCTTGCTAAGTTTTGTTTCCTATGACAGTAAAAAAAAGTTTTTACGAAAACATATAACCATCGCGCCCACTAGCGTTTTGGCGGAGTAACTCACAAGTGACACATATTATTATATAATTAATTATGCTTTCTCAACATCTGCAGAAAAGTCCATTACACCCTTAACTGGGGGGCAACTTGAAAACTGCTGCTAAAAATGCAAATAACAGACATTTTGTTATGCTAAATTATGATATTATGTTGTATCCTTAAATGTAACTCCTGGAAATTCTGTCTTCATGGAGCCCTGGGAGGTTACCTACCGTCTATTGGTAAAGTCCGCCTCTGTCCCGTAGTCAGTCATTTCCAAAAATAATGTCTTAGTAATGTTTCTCAAATATTCTCTGAGATCTTTGTTAGCAATTAAGGAATACAGAGAAATTAATGGTCTTTGTGGTATTAGCTTTTAAGGATAACTTTTAAGTCCCAAAAAACCTAGTATCTTGTTAGATTTCCATCATAATCTTGTAAACTAAGAGGTAAGGACCTGTGACAATATGTCAGTTTCCGCAATGCATTCTGGGAAATGGAAAAGGGCTCATCTGGGAACCTGCTATATGTATTACAAACTAAAAATAACTGAAACACGATACAGACTCATTTATATAGTGTATATGCCTGTGTAGCATTATATGGTATAAGGTTGCAAAATAGCATAGATTTCCCCACTTAAACACCTATTAAACTAGCTGGTTAAGATGTGTTTGAGCAGGGAAATCTGCAACCTGTGTTGGATTCTGGCCCTCCAGGACTGGAGTTGTGCACCCCTACTGTAAAATATTCAGTCAGACAAGGCATATTTAATGAGAAAATGTTGCCAGTAATACAATTTTTTCATCCGGATCTACAGTATTAAGGGGATGGAAACGTCCGCAGTCTATTCAAATAGAGAAGAGTTTATTGTAACTTGAATGCCTTGCGCCATATCTTGTGCTTGCTTGGGAAAAAGATGGTCTCCACATTATGTGTTATATATTACGACATCGTCAACTATCTAATTCACACCATGTCTTTAAACATGCGTGAGCAATTTAAGGCTTATAAAAGTACAAATGCTGGCCATGTACATGGGACTGCGTGGTGCATGGAAAATTCCAGGAAAAGATCGCTTCCGAATCGTATGGAAGGTGAGAGTTTTATCCTTATCGTATTGATGCTGCAATATCTAATGAAAAACAGGCAGTATGTAAAACAATTGTGTGTAAATCAAGTTTGATATCAGCCTAGGGCTGGGCGGTACGGTAAAAATATTGTACCATGATTTTTTCATATGAAATGATAATTATCATGATTATTGAAGTAATTATTTCATTACATCAATGCTCCGTTTTTACTTAAAGTCCCTTAGAATTGCCTGGGTTTAGACGGGTTTAGAACTGCAAACATATAAACACAAATAAATTATACACAAATGTTTAATTTCAATATAACTGTTCAGTGTGCTACCCATTCGCCTGTCTGACTGCCCTAATCCATTTAATGCGTTTTTCTGCATTAGTCAGGAATTTATGAAATGTTAAACCAGGTTTATCAGCTCTCTGACGTCTCTGGCACATACAGAACAAATCTGCTCGAACACTAAATATGTATAAGGAAAATTAGAAAGATAAAAAATAATAACAAGCTTGTATGTGATTTGCTTATGCTGTATAAAGTTTTGATAAATATGAATTTTTGGCAAATCATTCCAGTAGATTATTTATAGGTTAGAGGGACCTTTTGGGTCCCTTTGACCCAAGGCCCCGGGAGAACTGATTCGGTTTGCCCACCCCCTGTCGGCGGCCTTGATGGTGCATGCCTATTTTCACTACAGGAAATAGCTGCAGCCACGCTCCTGCTAACTCATATAAGACATCAGGACACTCCAGTCCACCGCAAGTGAATTGCTGAGTACGCGCTGATATTATATTAATACTCTTACATCAAGCGCATCCGCAAAAACGATACGGAGAAAGATATTTAACTGGGATGCAAGATTTCCTGCACAAAATCGTTAATCATGTACAATTTTAAAGCCTATATCAATTTACTGTAAGCTCTCCGACGCGTGAGTTCTCTTATGAAAATGTAAAGTAATCCTTAAATAACCGCTGCCCTATTATGATACATTGTGATACACACTTTATCTTTACTTAATATTAGCATTACATGCCACTGAGTGCAGAAAAAGTAACGGGGTGACCATAGATAGGTCTTTTAAAACAAAACAATCGTGGTTTTAGCTTTATAAGTAGCCTTCTTGCCGTGCATTTCACATTATTTCGAGAGCAGGCTATTAGAGGCAAGATAAAAATCTCCATAAGAAACCATGTAATTGCTCTGTTTAATGGGACGCACTTAACAAAAGTTAGCGCGCCTATTGTATTTAATGTAAGTTGGTGGATACATAGGCACACACACACACACACACACACACACTGTGTGGAGATGTGCATGGCGAATACGTAAGTGTGAGGCACGTTGTTGTCACTCGGGTACAGCAATACCGTATAACACACTGGAGATGGAAGATACAGAGTCTGTTTTCTGTATGCGCATTAATAGACGTGAAACATACATATTAACAATATTTCCAGTAAAATTTATCCCATATAGTTATTTACAATTAAGGCATTTTCCCAGTATGTCTTACTTTATACTTTTAAAAACCATTATACGTTCCGTGTTATTTTAAGCAATCCGATATCCTGGATTTAAAATAACAGCAATTATTGAACTGCTTTCTATATTCTGTGCATTGACTGCAACACGCTCTGCTAAATGAACTTCATTTGAATCGAAAGCCAAACGAGAGAACCGTTTGTGCAATACGAAAACACTACCCCTGTGGTGCAATTTTGTGCTTTTCTTGTCTATAAACCCAAATTAAATTTTAAACGATTGGAAAAAGTTGAAGGACAGAATATTTAGAAACTATTAATAAACAGAAATTAATATAAACAATCAAAATATATGACATGGGGATACCTAAAATACAAACTTATTAACTTGAACCTAGTAAATTCTTGTCCTCATGTCGGAGGACTCTCTCTGAGCAAGACCTAATCTTCGCTACCTTGACAATGAAAGGGGACCCTCTTAATGAACTGATAACCCTCGCTAATCAATACGTGCAGTGAAAGGTTAAAGAATGCCTCAAGCCTGGAGAATTAATAGCTCTGACAAGTGTGGATTTTACACGCGGGTCTCCATGGCCAGATCTTCGGATTGCGGTGCTCTATAAAAATCATAAAGTGTTCTTTTTTTAAAAAAATAATAACACTGCAACTCACTGACCATTTTACAATACCCTCTGTTGTTTCGAAATATTTTGTTTAAAACCTTCTACGTAATTTTGCTTTTTGACAAATGATGCTAATTTTATTTTACACAAGAAAGTTGGGCGTGCACTGCAGTGTTCTAAACTGAAATTTCTGACTATAGCTACTATTCTGGTTCTCGGAACATTTATTTCCATATTAAGTTCTTGCGAACATGTATTTACTTTACTCGTTTAAAATAACAAGTTTAAAGTTCTTTTTAAGCCACACTAAACCCATGCATACTAGCCGACGCTTTGTTTCGAAATTGTACCTTGTACCTTTACCGCTACCTATTTATATGTAAAATATATTTTGTTGTCAGAGGTCTTGAGGGAGACACACGCCTTTGATGGATCCGTGGAGTCATCTGCATGGCTAGGAAATTGTCGATGACATAAATCTTTATGCTTAATATCTCCGAAATATCGTTTTAAATCTTAAAGGGCGCATTTTGGGGAGCGTTTAAGGGCTCCATTCTATCTCGCTTTCCCCATTTAAGAGGGTTTTGTGTCAAAGTCTATTACCTCGTCTGGACGTCTCTCTCCCTTAAGTAAAAAATAAATAAATAAATAAAGCACCCGGCCATCAGCAGGGCCTCGCCAGGTCGATAAAGCTTTTAGATTTGGAGATGTTTCCAGGGAGCCCATTTCCTGCGGCTAAGAGTTGTTAATGGAGCTTAAGGAATTATCTTATGACTCTCGGTTTGAGAGCAGTTTATTTCCCCCCGTCCTGTTCCCTTGTCGAGGCTGAATATGCCGCTGTCAAACTCGCTTAATGAAAAGTAACGCGCCGCTGATTACAGTTTTATTTGGGCCCTATGTAAAAAGTGCTGTTAATTTACCATCCCCTGCTCTGTGTGTTTGAATTTGCCACGGCTGAATGATTTAGTCTCCTTGTCCAGCCCCCCACCCCCCACCCCTACTCTCCGTCTCTGCCTTTGATAGCCACTTCATTTTACAAACATATTTTCCAACAGTTCGGCTGGAGCTTCACAGGAAAAGTCTAATGGGTTAATTTAGCTCTTCTGAAGTCTCCATACCTTACAAAAGCCCTTCGAGCTATTTTCATTGTGAAATATTGGTGTTTTTTCCCCGGGCGATTGAAGACAATTTCAGGAAATCTGTGGGAAATCGAACAGATTACGTCTGTAAACTTATAGATCATGTTTTTTTATAGTAACTCAAAATAGCGAGGAGTTACGGCGCGTAGCTATTTCCCCTCCTATTTCTTTCCGGAATATTTACTGGGAATTTATTTATCTTATAAATTATTTTTTGAAATATTTAAACTTACTTATGGTTCATTTTGCGTGCTACGGGATAGGATTTAAACACATACATACATACCCCCCCCCCCCACACACACACAGAAGGTGTGGAAGGTCTCAATCGTTCAACTTTTTATTAAAATTCATCACCACAACCGCTCTGCAGAAACGTCTTCCTCTGGGAAATATACGTTTGCCATTACTGTCAAATACCTCTGTCTCCTTATTTTGCCCTTTTTATCAATAACAACTAATTCGAGTTCCTTTGCCCTTTTCACTTGAAGACGTGGCTTTTTTAAAGCCTCTCCCTGACGCAGATATCATAGGGTGCAGAGCCTTTGGAAATTGAGGGCTTAGTGTCAAAATGAAAATTTCACTTCAAATTATCCCGGCGGTTGCAAATATTAGCGTCCCGGCTTCATGGCTTTGCCATTTGACAGCTGGATCAGAGTAGAGGTTTAGATATTTCGATAATTTTATCAAAGAGAGTTAGAAAATCGATACACTGACATGAATTATGACTGCATACATCCCAATTACAGAATGTTCACACCGGATAAACCGGATGAAATAGACTGTTCCTGCTTTAGGGTACTAAAGTCAGCCGTGTAAACGCTCATATAATATACTCAAAACAAACAGATTTAATGCAACAGCATGTCTGTAGTCCTAAAATAATCTTTCATTCCCCATCCCCCGTAAAGAAAAGGCATTTCTGTAATAGTAATCATTATACCTATAATTATTCAACGTAAACGGTTTCCAATTAACAACAATGTTATCATTTATAATGTAAACAGTAATACAACACTGAAAATTTTCGGATATATTTCTGGTGTCCTTATAAGTACTAATTACTAATCGTGATCACAAACATTAACAGCACTATACTGTAATACTGGAAATTATAGAAGAGAATAACTCTGACATTAAAATCACAACTTTGATGGGGCATAATGGAAAAACATATGATAAAGAATCCCCTTTCCTACAACAAAATGGTTTTTAAGAGCAACATGCATGAACTAAGCACAATTTGGGGCGACTCCTGATATACTAACCAAAAGTTTTGCAATAGTCGATGTATTTCATGCGGGAATCTACTGGTTAGAAGGCGGGTTCCCCTTTCAGGACCAAGGTCAGCACCCTCATGTAACGCAATCAAACGACACGTGTGCCTCCAAAACAGACCATTTATTTAAGTGAACAATCTTTAAACATACCCTTCCAGCTTTAGGAAACTTGTGCAATTGTGTGATACTTTTAACAGTGACATTTGCGAGTCATCGATAAACAATGATAGAACACTAAATAATATTCAGAGAAATGATTAACATTTGCATGCCATACGAAAAAGAGATCCTCCTTTGAAAACTTTTTTTCCCCTCTTTTCTCAAATGTAAACTTCCAGTCACATAGTTACATATTTTGCACGTGCGCTTAAAGGAAGAAAAATACTTTTGCAGAGATCATTTCGGGGGAGTTTCGCCCGTGAAAACCAGAATGCACTTATGTATAAGTAATCCCTTGACTAATCACATACACCAGTGATCCCAACCTTGGATGCAATGTCATTCAGATCATACATTTCTTGCTTTGCCGTCGCAAGAGTGCATCTCACATGAGATTTAAGTCTGTTTACCGCAAAACATCCCGTTTTGGCTAAATATCCGTGTATTCCCGTTTGATTATTGGTGCTGTAGCGTAGGAATGTGCCCTTTGATTACATTGCTTCCAACAGAGCGTCCAAGTGTACTGGTCTCCAGTAATGCACCTTTGGTCGTTGTCCAGGAAACTGTCGTGTTGGTTAATGCTTGATTCAAAGTGCTGTGTCTAAATAGCGGGTCGTGGAAGACCCCGTCTACCCAGTTTCTAAGAGTGGTGACTGGGGAATCCTGCTGTCTGTCAATGACACTAACGGGAGGTGAGGCTCCCGGAGAGGATGGCATGCTTGGTTGACATCTCAGCATACACGATGGATACTCATTTTGGTTCAATGAAGTGGCGGTTTGGGCCAGCGACCAAATTCTTGGTTTGCTGTCTAGTATTTGGTGGCCTTGCTGAAAGCACGTTTTCGTCTGTCTGCCGTCCGCGACGTCTTCCTCGCAATCTTCCGCACCGGTTTTCAGGCAGCTTTTGGCCAATTCTTGATTCCCCTCCAGAGAAACCGGGATGGAAATTTTTAAGGGCCTTTCCTTAAGGTGATCACTGGGGCAATCAGTTGTCGCCATGTGGGCGTTGACATTAAATTGGTGCTTTAAATCACACTCGGAACTTTCCGAGTCAATGGTATCAAAGTCTTCCAGATCGCTCAGCTGCAGATCTTTATCTTCGCGACTTCGACTGTCTGCAAACAAATGGAAACACACAAACATAATATGTGTAAAAGTGAATAACTTTGCGAAGTTGTCTATAGCTTCAAATTTATATTTAAGCCCACATAACGCGGGTGTACTGTAGTAGCATAGCTAAAACCGCGGCACCCCTTAACATTTGGCCATCGAGCGCTTTTAAACATCACTAAGTAAGGTCAGCTAACCATCCTCGTTGTTTTCCGTTTTGATCTGCTCATCTTGAGACGCCACTTCTTCATCATCGTCGTATCTCCTCTCATCGGAGCATTTGTTCCGAGGAGGCCATGTCATCTTATTCTCCTTCTTCAGCCTTCTCCTGGCGTTGGCGAACCAGGTGGAGACCTGAGTCAGGGTCATCTTGGTGATGATCGCCAGCATGATCTTCTCCCCTTTGGTGGGGTAAGGGTTTTTCCTGTGCTCCTGCAGCCAGGCTTTCAGGGTGCTCGTAGTTTCGCGGGTGGCGTTTTTCCGTCGTGTCCCACCATCCATAGATCCGTACCTGTAAAAAGGTAGGGTCGGATCGAGTACGACTTGTGTTCCTTAATTGCAAAAATACAAAAATGACTGTCTGCCCTTAAACCGGTAAATACCATTAATAATAAAAGCAAATACGGAATCAATCGTGATATCTTCGAAAACATTCTATATAGGCTATGGAGCCTTCAGACCGTTTATAAGGATGGGTTTTGAAAGATGAATAAGACAATAAAAAATCATCAACAGAGTGTACACATTTGATATATCGGATGTTAAATATAATTCATTAAAAGTGCAACCAAGAAATTTTCACCCGAGAGTTTAAATCTTCAAGCGGATTGAACTTTGCACAGCGTACAGTAGAGTTGGCGAGTTGGCAGCAATTTCGAAACCTTTTGCTTACTAATATCAAACATCCTACTGTTGCAGGTACATGTACATTTTTGCATGTGACTTTTGCAAGTGGAAAAAATTACATTTAGTCTATGCCCCCCCCCCCCCAGAAACACAATTAAATAAATAATAGTTTACGTAGCTTTTAAATGTAATGTCTGTAAGATCATTCTCGGTCAAACAATATATTGCAAACATTGTGTTGTAAATTAACGGATGGTGCCGTACCTGTCGTACTGATACTGCCCTAGGGACGGATCATACGGGTAGTAAGCAGCAGCCTGTGTGATCCCCGCATGCGCAGACGCCGCTCCGTCTTTTGTATCAAACGTGCCCTGCAACAAAGCATACAGTCCATAATGGGAAGTAAACGGCGAAAATAATGATCAAAGACAAATTACAGGTTCCAATACAAACGACCGTGACACTGTCATTACTGTATTCAGCAGTAATGTCCGGCTGAATAGCTAACAAAATCAAACTGTTTGTGATTACAAATGATGCATTCCTATAATCAAAGGCTACGTTCTCAGCCCAAGTTATTACAATCTGACAGCTGTGACACATGGTGTAAAATAGCATATTGCAAGCAAATTAAAAATAAAGAAGTCCTTAAATCGGGCTTCTCCGCACGCGAGTTCACCGTGCATGATATATGCACGAGCCTTAACTAAATGTAAAGCAGTATTGATCGCAAAAGCGATTACTTATCTCCCTTTTTATGTTTAGTCAATGCAGTGCGGTTGGTTGTCACCTGTAACCTAAGCCATAATGAATAGCTCCACCGGTCCCTAAAAGGAGTCGATTTACTGTAGGCTGAAACTTCTCACGTTATAAACATAAATTGAATCCATCGTGCAACTTCGCCGGATGCCGCACGGGCTCTAATTAGCGGACGGTGAGGATAGAGCTCAAGAAACGCTTACCAGCGAGTAGAAAGCCGAGGCATCGGTGCCGTAAGTAACATAATTGCCATAGCCTTGGCTGTTTGTATAGGGGTTACCATAGACGCCCAGAGCCGCAGCCGAGCTGAGCTCATGCCTAGCGGTGGCCAGCAGCCTGCTCTCATAAACGGGGCAATAGACCGGCGCTGGGGCAGATGCGCTGACTCCGGAGTCCGAAAGAGCCCTGCCGCTAGACTCGCAGCAAGTAGTCAATGAATTTGTAGTCATCAGGAACTGAGGGGTGAGAACACAAAACAGCTACCGGTTCTTAATAAATCCCATGCATGTATGACTATAATATATATATATAAACCTTCGGCAATTGTGTTGAAAGTTACCTGGCATATCATAGTCCTAACAAAACGCAACTTGTCGCGTATCGGCGAATAAGACCCGGCACTTGCTTTCAGCAAATGCACCCATATGTGAAAATGCTTGTGGGCTGTGTGGACCATTGCCAGAAAACAACAGTTGATTGCTCTCCAGACAGTAGGATGGCTCACATGTTTCTAAACCCCGCTGACATTAAGGTGATCGCTGTGAGGAATAAGTTACGAACCGAGGCGTATCTTTCACTCAAAGGTCAGTGTTTATCGCCTCCGCATTAACTTTACCCCTACGCGAATAAAGGTATCACAACAAATCAATTACATCTTCCTAGACTCGCTCGTTCACTGGAAGCCCCGGCACTCAAAGCAACCCCGCTTTCATCCCCTCCGCTGCCTTTAAAGTGGATGTGTGCATTAATATTCAATCGATGTAGCAATCAATCTCGCCTAAATGTAACCGAATGCATCTTTGATAATCAATACCCAGAAACTTACCTGGGGTGCAGACGAGTACGGGTATCCAAACTGTGGATATGACATGGTAGAGAAATCCAAATATCCAGGAATATAGCGAGACTGCAGGTCTCCACGCTATCGCAGGCTTGCTGTGTCTCACTGTACCGATTGATTGGTAACCACAGGCTCCTAGATGCTTATAGGGCGAACCAGAGTCCCATATTTAATTTTGCCGAGCTGCTCCTCCAGCGCTATTCAAACATGCGCTAGTTGTCTCTGGTTGCTTCCTTATAGTCTTCTGAGATACAGTTGCATAAGCGTAACATAATATCTACGGCAGGGGTGACCACTTTGATGTCAGAAATTCATATTTTGCTATATAAAAAAAAGTACCATAAAACACGTCAGCCCAGATGCGGGTTGTTTTAAACGCCAGTGACTCTGACGTCAGAAGATTCCTACTCAAAATGACCTGACTGTAACTTTAAAATGCATTTCTCTGGGTAAAACTCTTAAGGAGCTAATGAGAACAGGGGAAGAGGGATTTTAAGATTTCTTGCGGGGCGTAACTGAATTAACTAAGGCTTTTAAAGATTCAACAATTTACCTTGGTTTAAATGTACTCTGTATAATTAAGCTTACAGAAATGCCCCCACCCTTCCCCACTGGTTGATGGGGAGCATGTTTAATTAGAAATTAATTAACGAGCAGCTACCTCACCCGCCCTTTTGTAGTAATTACTTGCAGTTTCAAGTACAGATGAGGCGAAAGGGGCAGAAATTAGTAAAGCAGAATTTGATCACGATATAGATCTTTGAGATTAACCCGAAACCGACTCGTATTAGCGGTACAAGATTTTATGATGTAGCGTATACTCGTTAAAATCAGGGTAAACCGTCAGAGAAGCATAGTTACGGAATGCTGAATATATTTATTTGATCACTTTATAAGATCTTTATGGTTTGATTCTGCCATATATATAGGCTACATCTCCCTTGTTAGACAGGTTTGCACCGGTCAATTAAGCATGTTATAAACTAACAATAAATAAATGTCAGTATACAGTTGAACTGTGTTTACGAAGAGTCTCAAATGTATGTGCCAGGCAGTGTCTTAGTTCTTTGTGCCGAAATCCCGCATAAATAATTTTGCGCCTGTCTTCCAGCGCCCCAAGTTACCCGTTAAACCTTGAAGGCGTTTTTTTAATAACTTAAACGCAGCAGCTACCGCGGAGGCTCTTATTCGTCTGGGTAGGAGAGAGGTGCCTTTGCTGCTCGGTGGTGTGCTGACTTGCTTAGAGAATCCCGGGTTCAGACATGTGAATAGCCCCAGGGTCACACTCAAATTAATGATGATGTACTCCCTCTTTTTCCCCAGCTGGAAGACTGCTTGCAAGAAACGAATCTGCCTACAGTGACAGCTCGATTGAGGGTGATTGATGACTATCTAGAGACCAGCCAACATAATATAATATCGGCCGCATAATTGCTTTGATTTACAGATGAATGTACTTGTCCTCAAATTAAGTTAGACTTTATAAAGCAAGTTGTTGGCATTTAGGGGAGTTGGGAAAATAATGAATGCTTTAGAAAATTAAATTAACTATGCAGTCCAGTGAAAGTATACCTCTAAGTAACAAAACAAAGGTACATTGGGTCAATCGGAGGTCCTGAATCGCTAGCAATTTTAATTTTCATTAAATTAATTAATAACAACAACACAATGCCGCTCTGAAATATTGACGAGCTAAAGACAGGTCTAATGAACATCAAGCCAGAGTAAAAATGCGAGTAATTGATTGCTTAGAGTAATTCCTTGTTTGAAAACGTGCGTTTAGGTTTGTTATTAATGTACAATAAATAAGACAGAACATCACTGAGGGCTATACGCCATGATTAACGTGCGACGCGTTTCCATAATATTTGTCACACATGAACATTTCCGTGACGTTAAGGCCAAAGGTCTTGGCTTTCTGTTTTAATGATGGCTCCCATAGACAATTATCGGCGAACAGACACACGCAAAACTTCGCATATTTGAATAACTCTTAGACGTGGAATCGAAAAGTGAAAAACTCCTCTCTTTGTAATCGAAATAAATTTAAAATAAAACGTTAATATTACACCATGCTTAGACCCATTAAAGCCTGTGCTGGAAACGTCTGAACCGTGAAGTATTAAAATTGTGAAGCTGGTCGAGATGAACAGGCCCTTTCAACAACAATGGTTTGGTGTGTAGACTTGTATTAACAAACAATTTGCTGGCGTAATGGAGTCCTTGCGAAATTTCTGCATAGACTCATAAATGCTTGGGAATGGAATTAGCCAAGTGAAATTCCCTGGATTTTCTATTTTAGAACAATAATCGTGTTAGGCGGGAAGAGTAAAAAATAAAAGCATGATCTGAGATGCCTGGTAAAAGTGTAATGAAAACTGATACAGACAGTCAGGATCTAGGTTCTATTTCCTTTTCTATGTGGGGTGCATTAATGAGTGTTATGGAAACACAGTTCAATTTTTTGGAAGTAAAGACGCATTTTTTGTAGTGTGAGGCTGCATCAGATCTCGGGTACCTCAAGTGCTTTAAATAACACTGCTGAAAAACACGACTAAGGCTGGTGTCTACCTCCTTCAGCCCAGTTTAAAATGCATTGCCTGACCAGAACCGAGCAAGGTCTGCGGGCGCGTTTTATAAACGCGCTCCCTCTCCGGGTTACAATACAAAAATCGCAGATAAGCCACTACGCGCTTTTAAGGTCAAGCAAGAAATTGACAAGATAATTACTCTTTTAAATTTTCCTAAGTGATACACTCGAGTTTCCTGTGAAGACATGTTTTTTTACGAGAACACAGAAAGAAAAAGACAAGACTGAATAATTTATGGCACAGGAAAGTCGAATTTTTCGAGTTCTTCGTCTCAGTGTCTTTATTTTTGGCAAAGCAAACCGGTTTTAGTACATTTTGTCAATCCAGTGAAATTAGTAACTGTATGGAGTTCAGAGGAATTTATTAAATAATAATCACGATTAAATAAATAGACGGCGATTCATTTGATTGCTATTAACTGTTTGCTGTTTTAGTCAATGCATCGAGTTACGTTAATTCTCTAGCACACATATTGCGTAAAAGAGTCGAAAAAAGCATTTGAAGCGTTGGTTTTCACCTAGAAGTTACTATGCAATTGCATGGCATCTTTATAATTTGCAAAACTGCCACTATAAAGCTACATCGTGTACTTTATCGCAAAAAAATGATAAATCCAGTGTATGAAGGGGTAATATTTCATCAAAAATAGTTTTTAGGCATAGTTAAAGTGTTTTAAAGAAAAAGTTTTTCAGAATGACCCGAAGATCTTAAAGTGCTGGTAAAGTACATATAATGAGTGAGTTTGACACCAGTGTTCAAAATGAATGCCATCTCCTAGGTGACAGGTAAAGGAAAGATCACCGTCCTGACATCGTCCCCCGAGCAAGTTGCAGGCTTTCAACTGTGTCACCGTGGAGAATATTACACTTCAATTTCATAAACTCCATTCAGCCCCTATAATAAAAGTAGCAGTAGATGAGACAGTTTTTTAACAATAGCGCGTCTGAAATACTTTGCGCTTTCTACTGTAATAAATACATTAACTACTGAGCGCATATTAACTGCAGGACGATGTTGTACCAAACACAAAGAAACAGATGAGGGCATGTATCACAGAGCTACGCGTATCATCATCCCTCTGAAAGTGGGAAGTTACGCCTACTAATTTTTGCATTTTCTGTGCCCATGCATAAAAATACATATGGAGGTATTTTCCAGCTGAATATCAAAATGACCATTTTTATGTTACTGTAACTTTTATTACTGATTATTGCTTCCTATTAAATCTGTGATTAAAACCGCTAAGTTATACTTTTACACCCCTAGACATTTTCTTGTCCATCTCTGTGGATAGAACGATAAGCAGTTAGACAAATGTGATTATGATTATGATTATAGTGCTAAACAAGCTCTAGGTGTTTCCTGACCCCCTTTAAACAATAACTAGTCTTATAAGATCCCAAAGTAGTCTGCTTGCTAACTCATATGAACTAAATGAAAATGAATATATATATATATATATATATATCCTTTATGGTTCTATATCGATAATGAGTGTCTTCAGAAAGGTTCCATAAATGGCCATTGAAATTCAAATATATCCTCTCGTCCGTGAAATAGAACCTTTTTGAAGGCAAGGGTTCCATTTTTGGTTAGAACCCCTATGGTTTTATACAGCACCTTCAAGAACCCGTATTTTTAAGAGTGTATATTATAAAGAAACTGTGTTAACCTTATAGTGTGTGAAAGCTCTGAGATGCTGGTATTGAACTGGTGCTGGACTTGAAACTGGTGCAGAACACATGAATTAAATGATGAGCTAACACATTGGATGCAAAGATAATTTGCTCACTTTCAAATTTCAAAAAAGTCATATTCTGTGATTGAAGGGACTTGTGATTGGGCTTCCACACACTGCATCCACCTACATGCACCGCTGTATCAAATTGCATGGGTTTAAATTAGTATCATTTAATTACATAGGCCTGGAGAGGCTGGAACCTTGGCCTTTCTTGTCAGAAGCAGAGCGAAAACGGACAGGCCCCCACGCTGAGGCTTTGGGGCGCTTCCCCCATTGTCACCTGCTTCCTATACAGCATGTCCTCTCGCTAACAACGCCCTTGCTCAGCTGACCATGGACAGGGCTGTTGCGAGTCCTCTGGACACCAGATGAGACTCTAACCTCAGCCGGGCACTTTAGGCGAGCACTCAGAGTGCATTTCTAAAAGGCTCTGTGCTCCTGGGGGACTCGTTGCACTATCCTGCCCTTAAGTTTGCGGAGCACACCTCTGCAAACACACCGTCAGGACTCCGATTGTACCAATATAGGTTTGTCACCCTGGCTCCTGTCATCGGTGTGCAGCTGTGTTGGGGCACAGTGTTTTACCATGCTTTCTACCATGAGAAACACACACCTCTATGCAGGATACAAAGGAAACCACTTTCCAATGCATGTACATATTTTATAATAGTGCAATGTGTAGAATAAATACTTGAGTGTTTTATGTCAGTGCAACTGAGTACATTTTTGTCTTCTGAATGGAGTTATTACTCAAGTAATTAACCAAATAACTGAATACCCAATTAGAAGAATGACCATGTTTGACATGTTCATTCATGTTCATTCGTTCAAGCATAGTTTGTTGCAAAATTTTTGGTGTATTAGGGAATAAATTGTGCTTCATTTAAAGAGCCTAGCAGCACTTTGTGATTATCTCTAAATATGGCGACGGATTGCAGCTTAAAATGTTAAAGGGAGCAAAGCCAGAATAGTCACCGTGATTGCTGGCTGGGGAAGCAAAGCCAGAATAGTCACCGTGATTGCTGGCTGGGGAAGCAAAGCCAGAATAGTCACCGTGATTGCTGGCTGG
>JAODKN010000134.1:3865195-3885990 GCA_026774425.1 Petrocephalus zakoni
TTTGTAAGATGATAGCTATACCCCACCTAAATGCCAACGTTTGTAAGATGATAGCTATACCCCACCTAAATGCCAACCTTTGTAAGATGATAGCTATACCCCACCTAAATGCCAACCTTTGTAAGATGATAGCTATACCCCACCTAAATGTCTCTTTGACACAAATGCAGTTTATAAACAGTAGTGTATAAGAACACAGACAGACAAACAAAATGCACGAGTAATAATTAAATAACTCGCGTCTTAATGAATGGCTGACGTTTTCATGGGTCTATTGATACAAAATCAGGCAGCATTGAGTCTTGCTAATGCTAAGATTGCTAATGCCAAAATCCACATAGACTTTACCCTGACATGTTACATGCAAATTAAGTGCCATCTATTTTAGCACAAATATTTTGGTGCTGACTGGCTCCTGGAAGGAAGGTTTCAGTTCTGTCAATGAGATTCGTGATGCCACCTTTGACCCTAACCCATCAGGTGTGAATCCCGATGACAGGTGGCTTACTAATGGCATGCATAATGTCATCACTTCCATGACCCCACTGGCAAGACACCAGACCCTTTGGAAACATAGATGACCCGCTCCTCTCACCCATGACAGACAGATCAAGAGGATTACATAAAAATGGAAAATTATAAAATTTACTTTGAAGTACTGTTTTTTTTTTTACATGACAAATTGACATTATTATTGTTATTACTGACATTATTGTTGCCATCATTGCCTTTGTTAATCTTATTAATTACACCTGTGATCTGTTGCATTTGCTTTATCAATAAGTTTTGTGCCATCTAAAGTACGGATGTCATTATCGATTATATTACTAATTGAGTAATCTAATAATTAATATGAGGATTAATCGAGAAATATGTAATAGTATATTATAATGTAATATAATATAGTCATTATATTTTAACTAACGCCAGGCAGGAACCAGCGCTGAACGGGCCGCCAGCCTATTTCAGGGTGCACACTTTCATTTCCCTGAAGCTGTCTTTCCTGGACATTTGGAGGGCACCGGAGGCTCCGGGATGACGGGCCCACACACTAAGAGTCGCTGTGCGGCGACAGCGCCCCCTACCGCGCCGCCCTCCAGCCTCCCACGGTGCGCCATGCTAAAGGAAGACCACCAATAAGTCATGCTGAAACTTTTTATTGTCTTTGGAAACAAAACTTAACAAGTACTGCAGATTTAACGATGGTTCCCTTTCAGCATTATCTAGCATTTATTAAAAACAAACAAACACATACACCGCTGCTTTTCCGTGCGCTCACCGAGACAATCACAGCTTTTCCTGACTTTAGTGTTAAAGTCACACATAAATAATTATTTGGTTATTACATACCGCGTCGTGTAAGGGGCTGAGGTACAGGAGTCTATGAAAGCTAATTAAGCAAAATAATTCAAGTCAAAATGATGGCCAAGGCAGGCTAGGCTACTCCAAGAGGCTAAATGGCACAAATCTTTACATAACCTCGCATTATTAGGTAAGTTCTGCTTTGCAATACTGACACCACAGCATTTTCATTCGTTTTTCATCTACTTTGTGCCGCCTTCCTATCGCCATATTGCTGTTATTGCAAGAGGCTTCTGCAAATTGTAATCGATGTTTATTTTTTTAATCGAGTAATCGAGTTTAATCGAGTAAAATATTCTAGAAGACATGGAGGCATGCCTCCATATTGTTGAAATTGTCCATCACAGGCATAAAGAAGAATTTTTGGGACCCATTTGGCAGCAACATTATGGGACAGAGTAAAATTAAATTAAATATATATTAGCAGAGCATTGATATTTCTTGTGAATTAAGCAAATTAATCAGGGGACATAAGTCATG
The DNA here is from genome assembly GCA_026774425.1 of Petrocephalus zakoni. Lineage (NCBI taxonomy): Eukaryota > Metazoa > Chordata > Actinopteri > Osteoglossiformes > Mormyridae > Petrocephalus > Petrocephalus zakoni. Next base: position 3,867,038 of record JAODKN010000134.1, read on the forward strand.
TCGTAGTACACTCTCACTTAAAGTATTAATTAACCATAAGTGTTAGTTATGCACTGATCCCATGTTCGTGGATCATTAATCGATCATGATGGTTCATGTATTTCGTACAGTTAATGTATTTGTTCATGATGTGTAATTTAGTAATAACTGAGTTACTAAGTTATTGTGCCCCCTCAAGTAAAGTGATAGTAAAATAATTATATTGCAAAAATGATATCACAAATAATAAATAATGGCAAATTACTTGCAGCATACTTTCAGAGCTTATAGGCAAAAGACAGTATTGCCTCATACATGGCTTTTTTATAGACTCTGTTACTGCAATGCATTTGCTTTACTGTAAAAACGAAGGATGTGGAGTGGCTGGTTTGACCTTTAATTTAAGGAAGACATATGACATTAAAAACTCTTCTTAATGAGATAAAAAACACAACTTCCCCTTAGGCAGAATCATAGATTTTAACCTGCCAGACACTGACATCACTGGGGAGGAAAAAAATTGTAAAAGCAGTTTTTTTTCTCCATAATTTGTAGCATGATGCTGGAACAGAAAAGTAAGATGACTAGATAAAGGGGAACTTTGTGTAAATGCAGTAACGTAAGTGGACCATATGAGGGTAAGCAAACTATAGATGCTGCAGCACATAACCGGGAGGCTCTGCGTATGTGCACCACTCACATATACGAGCTGTCAGCCCAGGAACCATTTTCATCCACTGTGTTTAGCAGCATTCTAGGATGAGTGAGGATTTAGAATTGAAAAATAAAAGATGTGCTTTTCCTGCGGAGACTGGCCTCCCAGGCCGTCCTCTGTCTGGGATCCCATGCTTCTTTGGATGAGCTCCATGCTCGCTGTGATCCTCTACTGGCTAAGGAGTTACGGAAGACACATGGAGGAAGGTATGTTTTGTGTTCCTGTTTTAGGTCAGAGGTAGGAGACCCTGTTCCAGGAGTGCCAGAATCCAGCAGGTTTACCACCCTACCTGATGAGTTACTATCTGCCTGTGATCAGGTGTGGCTCATCAGAGACCAGATATAGTGTAGAAATCATACTGGGTACTGGCACTCCAGGGACAGTGTTGCCAACAACCATTTTAAAGTTATTGCGCGATAAATAGAATTCTAACTAAAAGTACATTCTTATCTGATTGCTAAAATATTGTAGCATTCTCAGAATGTGTAATCTGCATGATGCAGCTTTAATTTTTGGACTTTTGCCATGACGTTGTGAGTGTATGAGCAGGCTGGGTACTCCCCCAATAGCCCGCAGCACAGCGGATGTGTGTTTTGCATAACCAGGGCTCTGAGGACCCTACGGACTGCTTACCCTAAGCCAACCCTTAACTGATATGGTTTCACTACTGTTGTTTAATGGCTATCACATTTTGGTATCAAACTATATCAACCACACTCTTCTACCTCTAAATATGCGATGACTTTGCTGACTATGAAATTCCCATTGCTTATGATTTTGCATGTCATTCACACACTATTCTGACTGAGCCATAGCAGAACAGAGTAAGCTCACTGCTCACTGGTAGAACAGCAGCTCTCTCTGAGTGAGAGGCAGCATTCAAGTTACAGGTCCAGGCTTTTATCGCCAGTGTCCTGGGACAGTATGGATTATACCTGCCATAATAAGTAGTGTAAATGGTTCTGAAGTTTTCTGGTTTGAAGAATACAGTGGAATTCTTATGCCACAGTTGCAGGGGAGGGGGACAGGTCAATGGGGGACAATAGGACAACACAGTGCAATACAGGACAGAAAGACAAGACAGTGCAAGACAAGGGACAAGACAGTCCAATATAACAACTAGTGTACAATAAATAAGCAATATATTTGTGACGCAATGGGGATAAGGATGTGCAAATAACTGCAAAGACAGTGAAGTACTGCAGCTATACAATATTATATGAGTCATACGAAACGCATGGACTCATAATACAGTGTTTAAACACATTACTGCATTACACAAATTACATGCTGTATCTGTTATGTGCAAAACCCTTTCCTGCTGTGGGATGGGGGGGGGGGCGGGGCCTGGGAGCATGAACCCATCAAATCGTAGAGAGTATTGTTCAATTACAGCAAGTGGAGGGAGAGGGTGGGACTGTCCCAGAAGAGGAGGAATCAAGAGAGGAGGGCAGGAAGCAGAGGCGGCAAAGGCCACAAGGGAGTCCTCCTCCTCACAGGAGGTCATCCGTGACATTCGTTTGCTTTTTTCAGTTGAGACTGTTTCTACACACACACACACACACACACACACACACAGTCCATCTTTATGGGGACTCTCCATTCATTCCTATGGGCATAACCCTTAACCCAACTATGAAGCCCTTAACCCCTATCCAGCTCTGACCTTAACCATAGGTAACTAAACAAAATATAAGACATTTGACATTTTCATTTTTTTTATTACATTAACAGGTTTTTCTAAAATTGAGTTTCCCCTTGTGGCGACTCAAAAAATGTCCCCCACAAAGTCAAAATAACAGGTTTTAATCACAGAGTCTCTGAGGTCACATTATTTTCTCATGAAAACAGTGAATGTCTCCAATATATACAGCATGCACGTATGGTAAAGCGGTTCAGTTTCCGTGTGGCTCAGACGCACAATCTAAGCGATTTTAAACATGATAATATTGTTGGTCCGAGAAGCACTGGTTCCAGCATCAAACAGCCCCTCTCCTGGGATTTTCGCACACAACATTGTCTAGAGTTTACAGTGTGATGAACAAAAACACTCAGTTATCTGTAGTTCTGTGGCAGGAAACACCTTGTTAATGAGAGAGCTCAGAGGTCAGAATGGCTAGATTCAATTAAAGCTAATAGATAAAGTCTATAAAAAGCTAAAACATATACATGTATACATACATATCTATCTATATATATATACATATACTTGCATATAAGTGTATATATACACATACACATGCAAACATACATATATACACACACATATATGTGCATTTGTGTGTGTATATATTTTTATTTATAAGTCTTAGATATATAAAACTTTAGCTACTGCTACTGCTATTGTTTTATATGAAAGTGTTGGATAAACAGTAAAAGGTCATTCTATTACAGCTGACCAGAGGGGCATTATGTAGAGGAAAATTACAGTGTATTGGTTTTGTGACTGAGAAACGCAAACAGGATTATTGGAAATTTGACCTCTTAAAAGGTGAATCGGGACAAAATACCCCTGGGATGGCCTTTGTGTACTGAACCGAACCATTCACAGCATCTCAAACAGAAACAATTAGCAGAACATATTTAAGACACAATTGAGTTTTTGTGTGTCAATTTTTATGTTACACGGTAAGAAATCTCATTATTGTTATTATTTTTTAACTGATATGTCATTGCACAATAATTACATTTTATAAGAATCATAACATGAATTTAAATCTTTTGTAAAAGTTGTTAAAAAGTATGTATTTTTACCGTAAAATTTTCTCTGTTTAGAAAGACCACTTCCATATAAGCGATGTATGTAGGATATATTTTTAATATTGATAAATGTGCAGGTTACAACAAATCTGCCAGCCATAGCTTATCCAAAAGGACATAATTGACTCCTGATACCTGAACAATTTTTTTTGTTTGGGGAAATTGTACAAATGATTAGCTAACAACTAGCTCTTTGCAGTCGATTCACGTGGATATCATTTGTTATGGACTGTGATAGTAAATTAAAGTACTTTTAGGTAAGCAGCCTCAACAACAAATGAAACGCATCTCTAAGTGGTTTCATGACAGTACATGACTGGATATATAGCAACACATTGAATTTAGTAACGTTAGAATCTCAAGTTAATTCCAGAGAATTTGCAAGTAGCGTGCAATTATGTTTAATATAAACAAGTATACTTTAGGCTATGCCGTACTCGTCTAACATAACTAATGCATCGTTATGCTTTAAGCGAATACTTCACTTCGTTTGCATGGCAGAGTTTAATCCATTTCAGAGTTGAATTGGCGCCACCTGCTGGTCATTTGTGGTCTTTTGCCTAGACGGAAACACCAGAGCAGCGTACTCCGTCTCCGTTACTGCAATTGCGGGCGTTTTCTCTTTCAGTGCCTTATGTATTCGCATTACTAAGATGACAGTAAGTGACTTTGAAAATGTATACGCATATAATGGGAAAAAAAGCATTGTGCAGTTATATACATTTTAGTTTACAATATGTACCAAAATAAACAAAAAATGTAATAATTAAAACGAGCAGAAAGTTTTTTTTACATAAAGGGACATAAAAATTTAATTTAATTTCTGTAATGAATTCATAATCATCACAAAGGATTGTACTCATGTATGCAGGCCAGCAGCATTGAGTTGTTTATGTCTTACAAGTTGCATATGACCCTAGAAAGGGGGGTGGTAAAATAACAGGATGTATTTACAGCTGTCTTGTTGCAATACACGCGTGCGCCTCTGCTGCGGAAAATGAGCGCCTGTTGCGAAACGGGCAGAGACCCGCTAACATTTGGCTTGTGAGCGCAGGCGGAGTAAAAGAGCACAAGTTTAACATCGGACAGCGCTGTGGACAGGGATGCCGGCGCTGCGGCGTGATCCGCAAGCCGCTTGCAGGGCAGCTCCATAAGAGGGCACTTTCCTTATTCCCGGCGTGATCCGGCGCCGCGGCGGCTGCCTGACAGACTGCGCTCGGCACCATTACCGCCGATTAGTTAACCTTTGCGGTGTTGGCACCTTCACCGGGTTTCACCTTAACGGCGATTCTTTTGCTTCCTTGTCATGAAATCAATGCAAGTAAAAAGCTGCGGATCTTTCCACTTACGGCGTTGCCTGAGTATGTTTCGGCTGGGCGGTCATTGTGTTTTCCTGGGTTAAATATCAAGATCGTATTGTAACATCTAGAAATATTATTCCTAGTCCTGCAGCATTTGATCACTTATGGCCTTTAGACATTCACTAGCTGAGGAGTACCGGCAGCAGTCATAAGTCCTGACATCGTCTTTCAACACTTAATTATTATCAAAATGTTAGGTAAGGGGGGCGGGAAGGAGGGCAATTTTGAAAGAACTAGCCTGAGACGATAAAGAACATTTGTTTAAAGTGTGAATAGTGGCTTTTCAAAGGAGCCCAGATGGCAGGATCACTAAGATGTAGCTAATAGCCTGGAGTCGATTGGTACACCGAGATATTAATACTAAGTTAGTTTTAGTCTGCAGAAAAAAATAATGGCACCAGCCGCTTTATAAACAACGGAGTTCATTTCAGAAATGCTGCGGATTAATTCTGACTTTACAGAAGATCTTTCAGGGCAGCCTTTTGAACCTTGCCTCCATATAATAATGAAGTGTACATGACACATATAGCACAGGGTCTAATTATGTATAAAGGTCATTCCTCCTGAGGAGAGAACCCCTGAAAAGAGCTATTACTACCCATCACACTAACCCCAACGTTTCACCAAAAATAAGACTATAAAGGGATGCCACCTTAAATTAAGGCTTATTACATTAATTTCTTATGAACACCAAATCATTAAATCAGGGTAGTATTTTATACTTCCCAATCACACTCATATTAGCGAGGACTTTATTTACTTTTTTCTGCTTCAGGAACTTTGGCTTCCTGACAAAACCGTCTTCAGGTTAGCTTGTATAAGATTCGAATCACTGAGGGTTATGGATTTCATCTGGAAAATAAATCTGATCATCAGGGAGAAAAGGTAACAGCTGAGATATATATATATATAAAAATGTAACGGGAGCTTTAAACAAGCAGAGGGAAACTTAAGCAGCCTCGTGGCATCTGGAGGATTCGGGGGTCAGATATTAATCAATAATGCAATGGCCTGGACCCTCTCTTTTGACCCAGTGGATATCTCAGTCTCCATCCGGGGGGCTCCCGTCCACAGTGTGGTCCTTATAGTAAGTGGAGAGACCTACCACCATCTCTCCTGTGAATTGGCAAGCAGTCGATCCACGGCAGATCCCTGAACCCCCACTCCCCCCAACACTCCTAACCACCCAAGCAGATTGTCCACTTAGGGCTTTAATCCCCAAGTTACTCTTTACGCCTCAAAGTCCATTTCTCTGATGCATAGATCTCATAACGTTAATGACGTTCAAGTGGTTTGGACAGTTGTAGACAGCTTGTTGGAAACCGGACCTGCCACATGGCTTATTTATTTATTCATATTCCAATTGATTAATGGAGGAAGAGGTCAGAGGGCACAGTTTTTCTGGCTGACCAGGAGCGTGTCTTTTCACTGGTCACTTCTCTGTTTTTATAAAACTAAATGAATAAAAAAAATTTCCCAATTTCCAAACCTGAGAATGGCAGTGTTATGGGTGTTTTGAATACTTAGTGATGTTCATATAATACTTAGTGGTAGTTAAGGCCTTAGGAAATGAGTGGGATTCCTCTGGGGAACAACAGGCTTTTCCTAACTTTTATAAGTGTGACTCTATTGACACAAACACATATATGTAATATTTCAATACCTCTTTAATGCCCATTTCCCTGAATGTTGAATCAAATATCAAGGTAGAAATATAAAGGCAGTAGTTTCATCAGAAATACCTAAGTAGCAGTGCGGGAGCATTTTTTTTTTACCGTCTGGTTTCTGGTCCCATTTTGTCTGACAGGAGATTAATGTAGCGAGCTGCAGATATGATCATGTGGCTTTATAAATATAGGTGGTTATTGAGTTTATCAGCGAATTATCCAACCAAATCAGACACATTATTCGGCGAGATCTGTATTGATCATTAAATAATTTGTTAGTTAAGTTGGAAACAGACATGGCAGAAATACTTTTCGTTTTGTTTATAATAATCTGTTATGTTTCACTTTAGTCTTTTTGTGTATTTTATGTCATCTGATGGATTACTGTATCGGCCCACCTTTTCACCCTCCCTAGAGAAACTTCTAGTAATGTCAGTCTAAAGGTCACGTTGAAATCAAGCATCGTCTGATGTGTTTCCTTTCCGCTTTATTCGAGTACCTTTCTCACACTGCATCGAGCAGACAGAATGCTATAGGAAAAGCAGCACTTAAGCTACGGCTCTCGTCAGAATGCTCGTTTTCAAATTAAACCGTAGCTCAGCAACAAATGATTGACAATAAGGTGATCTGGTGGAACGGTAATCCATCAACATGCTTTTTATGCATTCTAACACAAACGATTTCTGGATTCCGTTCCAACGATAGGGATCGACATTGAACTAAGGAACAAATAAGGTGGCATTTAGCAATATTCTGTTTCTGACATCAATTTAAGAATTCATGGATTGTTTAGTAATATTTTAAAAATGTAACATCTTTGTCTGTTTTTCACATTAACGCAAAGGTAAGAATAAACTGAACATCAACTATACATGATCAAAACAGAATATGACACATTTAATTATTTTAGGGTATATATTATTGTTTAACATTCTCTGGTGAAATGAATGTGTTTGTGTTGTATTCACCAAAGGAATTATGACGTCGTCGTGTAATTTATGAAATTTCTGAAAATCTGAAGGTGTCTTCAACATCTAGTCAGATATGAATAAGGGGTCATTATTAAATACAGCGCTGACCTAAACCGTGCATCCTTTACATATTTTTTACACTATATACCATTTGTACATCATTCTATATTATATATTAACAAATTTCCCGCTGTGATCAATAATGCATCATCTCTCAATATCATAATGTGAGAAGACGGGCTGTTTGCTCAAATAAATGCAATAAATCACAAACAAAACCATTCAGTTCTAGCCCAATTGTTTTAGATCGGCCATGCTGTTATTTTCTACATAGTCGTAGAGCATTATGTTGAAATGGCATGACTGTACAGACACTGGGGAATTTATTTAATTAACTGGAATTTGAGATACTCTGTATTTGCCTCCTGAAGCACTGTTGCGCTTTTCTGAGAAAATAACACAGAAAGTAATACAGAAAGCTGAGTACTTAAAATACCGTAAGAGCTTATTTTGCTCCGAGGCTGAGTGAGTTAGCTCTGGGTTTAATTAAACATTTCTCCCTTAAGATTTATTACTGTTGTGTTAAAACAGTTGTTCAGATTCAAGCTGCAAGGTGGAAATACATACAGACTACAGCAACAGGCACAGAAAGGTACTGTTAAAATGGTTTTTCTTAGTAAACTGTGCCATATTGTTAAGATATAATTTCCCTTAAGATGCATCAGTAGATAATATATGTAATTCTCACTTTAACTATGCAACGAGGTACTCAAGCATATAATTCCTCATTTATCAAAAGGTCACATTTCACTTGTATTTGTAAAGGATAATAATCAACTGTAGAAGGGTTTCATTCCAGCATATATATTAATGATGTAATTATAATAGACAATGTTTCCCCAATTTTCACTTCAAGATGTAGATGCTACAATGCAAAGACAGGTCGCACCAACAAATCACTGGGGCATAACTCTGGCTTTCTGATTAATGGAGGGTCAGAGACCGGTAACCCGTTTTAATTTGATTCGACTGCCGGGTGAAAACGGCACTTTTAAGAGCCATTTCCAGTGGGAGGCTGCACTCTATAATTCCCTTTGATGGGTCCACTGGGAAACACGTTTCTCGCTATTCCGTGTCCACTCTAATCCCATCACAGATGAGAAGAAGCTTAAATGGCTGCGTCACTCTGTAATAAAATATCACTCAACTGTTTGCCTGATCAATGAAGAGCAGAAGGTGTGCTAGCCTGGGTTAATGTGCGCCATTTCACTGAAATATCACGTTTCCTGCTGTGAGAACTCATATCGTGGCTTAGGTTTCTTTCTTTGGGTGTAGACTCCAGAAATCTGCCATTGGTCCCTTCCAGAGTAGTGTGGAAGGCAAATGTGCACTTGGTGGTATGTTTGGCTCTTACAGAGTAATTCCAGACAGAATGATCCATGAAAATTTTCATAAATTCCTTTCATAAATTCACCTTTCCAAACCAAAGACCAAAACATTCAACAAAATGTATTTTTTAATTATCATTTTTTTTTTATTTTGAATCATTTCATTAAAATGATCTGTATTTCGGTCTTTAATAACTTAATGAACTCATAATCAGTAATGACAGCAGACTTGTATACTGGCTGGCTGCAACTAGACTTTGTTGAGCACAATCATATAAAAAATAATTACTTCGAAGTCTTAAATCAGATTAGCTGATTTAACAAACTACCAAAGTTAGACACCTAAATACTTTATAGCACCTGTTAGAATAGAGTAGAATACCTTTATTGTCATTGCACACTACAGGTACAATGAAATATAAAAATACTAGTTGTTTCCACATGGAAGGTATTGCTAACTGATTCCCCCCTACTGTCTAAGATTAGCAACTGGCATGTACTGACTTACTGACATGGTCTGCAAGTTACAGTGGTTCGACTTACGATTCTTCGTCAAGAAGTATTTTAATTTTTGTGTTTTATTTCGTATTTTAGGTTCCGCGTGGCAGGCAGACATAGCAGCGCACACGGCACGGTACTTCGGAGCGCTGCCAGGATGTACGCGACTCCAGCCTTGTCAGGTGCCTCACTCTCGCCAGCGACAGACAATTCAGTTAAGCGCGTATTTTTTTTCTGTGTTTTTGGCGTTTCAACGCTCATCTCCACTTACAATATTCTTAGGTTACAATAGGGTCATCGGAATGCATCTCCGTCGTAAGTCGGGGACTACCTGTACTATTTTATCCCTTTCATATTTTTTATCTTCATTTATTGACTTTTCAGATGTTTTTTTCCAGAGAAGGGTCAGACAGTTCCTGCAGTATTTGGGGTTAAGGGCCCTACAAGGGCTCTGCAGTAATGTCAGTCTGGCCACCCCAGGATTTGGACCAGTGACGCTCTGATCTGGCATGGGCATCGAATTCTATTCCACAGAGCTGCATATTGTTCTGCTGTGGCTAAAACTGATGCAGCAGAGAAGGCAAATATGGTGAGAAAGGACAAGCAGGCTTGATGCTCTTACCTTTGGTGAGAAGTTTGTGGCTAAAATAACTATAAAGTCGAGCTGTTTTAGTTTACACCGCCAAGTAGTAGCAGAATTATAACATCACTCATGTTCAGGGGTGTTACTCATATACTCTGGCTCAGGGGTAGGGAACCTGATCCATGGAGAGCCGGTGTGGGTGCGGGCTTTTGGGATGACTTTTGAATCAGCCAATAAGACTGGGTCTCCGGAACAGGAGCTGACAACCAATGCTGTATTATCGGCTGATTGAGAGGTCATCCCAAAAACCCGCACCCACACCGGCTCTCCATGGATCAGGTTCCCTACCCCTGCTCTAGCTAGAGTATTTCACTGAGTGTTCTCCAAGAGTGTAATGGATACGATGGTTCTCAGCTGCGAGGTTTACTCTTCTACAACTTGTTAACTCCCCAGCACTGGGGACTTGGGCTGTTTGGGATGGTTTCAAATTAATGCTCCTCAATAAACCACATTCAGTTTGGAAAAGGTTTTGGAGAACCTTGCTAACCTCCTATATAATCTGACTTCATATTTTTTTTCTTGGTATAAACAATATGTTGTTTTTCCAACTGACATTTAATTCTCATTTAATCTCCCAGCTGTTTTGTGATATCTATTTGTTTCTGTGTCTGGGCGAAGTAATATCATATGAGTGTTTAAGATTTAAAACCAAATCAAACGGTCACTCCTCCAAAAAATTCCGCCATTTTTTTTATTTCTCCGTCATGTCTCACACGGGGTCTGAGTTGAGCTACTGACTACTCTGCCCCTACGATTGCTTATGGTACTGCTCCATTTCATCTGTATCCGTAAGCTCTTCCCGAAAACAAATGTGCACAAATGTAGATGGAATAAACACTGTGTATGGACAGAAGGCTCCATCGGTTTTCACGTTTAACGTTGAGCATAAATTGGGGTAGTAATGGCATACTTGTGATCAAAAGGTTGCGGTTCGAGTCCCTGACCCGCAAGTACCACTGAGGTACCCTGAGCAAGGTACCGTCTGCAAGCACTGCTCCCTGGGCACTGAATTAGCTGCCCCTCTGTGTCACAATATGGGTTAAATCCAGAGGACACATTTTGTTTTTGTAGAGTCCCAACAATGACAGTTAATCACTTCACTTTCAAATGAGCCTTTAGGCTATAAATATTGGGGGGGAAATTATAAAAAAATGCAGATATTATAGATGTAGTGATTTTTGTGTTATAATTGAAAATGAGTTTTTGTTTGGTGCAGTTCATGATCAACATACAGTCTCAGTTGGCAATGTCTTTAATGGCCCATTCTGTGACTAAGCTAGGCTAAAGTATCCTTCTTGTCAAAAAATGAAAAAGAAAGCATTAAATTTGTTTGGTGGAATTTCAGTTGTTATGTTTGCCTCTTTCCTCCAATGTACAACTGCCAGCTGTCTTGACTGCAGCTCTGTGTACAACCACAGTACATTACAGTGAGGAACTACACACATTACTATACAGGATGCTATTTGTACTCTATTCATTGTTAATTATTTGCGTGGGTGTTTAGTTGCAGTGTTTAGTCACAAATTAGTGAGAAAATTCAATGTGTTTTATCAGGTAGCTTCACACTGACATTATTTTTTTGCCTAAATACTGAGACTCACCCACACAGCACTGTGCATAAGTATACTGTGTTATATTTATGTAAAGTAATGCAGCTAGATTTTGAGTATTCCACTGTTGCAAATTAGTTGTCTTTAAATTGCCCTTAACACACGATTAGATTTGTGGTTGTGCACCTAATTGTTGGCATCCAGAGTGTACCCATGCCATGTGTCCTGTCCTACCTGGGTTAGGCTTAATTTTTACTCATACCAATTTTTTTGAACCGCTGATGATGATAATGATAATAATCACTAGAATGTTAATTTATCTAATTACAGAACACACAATTTGTTTCCAAACGGCAGTAAACGACTGATTGCTGTGTTGAAGGACATCACAACCTCTCGGCCTGACATTTTCTCTGGCATGCATTCCTCTGTAGTAAAGGCCTATATCTCTGTACACCACCATTGATCCACAACCCTTTGTAATGGACCCTAATAACAACTCCATTACCAGTGACGCTCTGATTGGTTTGCACAGTTACAAAATTAGCTGCGAAGGAACAAGCCTGTCAATATTCATTCTACAACAGAGATTACTTGTTATTGAAGAACAAAGGTGTTCCCTGCTTGGCCTGAGCGACTTAACCACTTGTCTCATAAAATTTAAGATAGCTATTGATTGGTTTCTCGCATTGTGCCGAAGAATAGTACACACGCGCGCGCAGACACACTGCTCACGTACAGAGGATGTATATATCTTTCCATTCTATCGTACAAAGTGTTCAGCAACACGAGGCAAATTAAATCAATGAATTCATCCTAGCAGATGGGTGCTTTAACAGTCAGTTAGCCTTTAGATAATTGAGGCGTTGACTCCAGAATCATAAAATGGATGGCTCGTTTATACATTTTACTGAAATAGATCGCAGAGGTTAAATAAATGAAATCCCATTTGTCAGCTGGTAATAAATGCCCCCCCCCACCCCCCCCATCAACAGCTCTGTTTGGCCTAATAAACAGAGGAGATGTAAGCACACTCCTCCATTGATAGGGTTACAGCTTAATGAAATGGTATTTCCGCGCGTGTTTTCGCCTCCTCCTGCACACGCTGATAAGTAGCAAACCAACGAAGCCTGTAATTACAATCTTACAGAGAACCCGGCCAATCTGTATATAAATCTCACCATCCAATTACAAGATGTAATAATTTTGCAGTCAAGCTGGTAATGAGGTCTAATGCTCATGCATGTGATAATCCCCCCTGGATGCTGACTCTATCAGATGCTGGCTTTGTAATTATACTGGCAGAAAATCATTATTTCATGTTCAGCAGAAAAATGAGGTTGGTGGGAAGTTAATTTTCTCTATGCTCTGTGAAGCATGGACAAAATTTTAATGATTTAATCATTACTACTATCCTGTTTGCAATTGACCCGTGTTACTTGTGTGTGGAAACATTTGCACATTTAAGAGTCCCTGATACGTAATAAAGCCTTCCCAGGTATGCCTCTTTTTTATTTCATAATTATGCTACAATAAAACTATTACTGTAATGGAAAGGAAATCTATATTGTTATGCAGCAGCGCCATTTAACAGCTTTATGGAACATTAATCATATTTTTAATAGTCGACGGTTAACATTTCCACATTATTGCACACATTTTATTGAGGAATTGTTTTTCTAAGCTTTGACCCAAATGGTGAAGAAAAGGTCAATAATAGCAGAAAAGTCTAAAAAGGATGCATAAAGGATACACAAAGTATGCATAAAGGATAAACAAAGTATGCATAAAGGATGTATAAAGACAAATTAAAAATACAGGTGCAATTTACTACAATATACATATATATTGACACACACACACATATATATATCACATATATGTGTGTGTGCGTGTGCTTGTATGTGTGTGTATATATAGAGAGAGAGTTTAGTGCTGATTAATATATGCATATATGATATAAGTTATGGTCGTTGTTGCTTTTCATTGTGGAGTGTTAAAAACAAAACAAACAAATCAATAAATACTGCCGACAAATACGCAGAGAAAAATCCATTCGACAGAAATCGTAAATACAACAGATCCAAAAAAAAAAAAAGAGAAGGCGAGAGTGAGAGAGAGTGAGAGAGACGTGCGTGACGCGGAAAGCTGCGGTTCGGCTGCGTGGCGAGCAGGCGGATGCACGGGTGCCGTTTGAGATTCCTGCAAAGCGCCCGTCGGTGGCAGAGGGGATGTGGGGACCCTCATGTTCGCCATTTCCTATTAACTGTTATTTAAATGTTGTCAGTCAAAGGCCCTGCGTCTGGCACTCATGCCACGTGAAATTTATTTATTGAAAGTTTTGGTCACACATGGAAAGTTAAGCAGATGGTGCATCCGCACAGATCGTTGGTGGGGCCGCCGCCAGAGCCCCCCCTTCGCCCCCCCGGCCCCCCCTCCCCCGTTATATATTATCTTTTACGCCTGCCCGTCTCCGTGTGCATGCCGCTCTTGTTTTGCCATTTTAAACAGATCTAATCAGTAGTGTGTTAAACAAGAGTGGATCTTTTATGCATTGGATGTTAGGACATGCGAATCGGCACTGTAGATCACGGGAATAAACAACTCGGCCTGATTCAATTACAACAGCCCCAGCCACTTTTATCTGCCCGTGACATCATTTCAATCAAAATGTAAAATAATCCAATCCAATAGATGCAATGGGCGAGATAGGATACAGACTGCTGCACTTAGTCATTTAATAAAAAATAGAGGAAACGCTCCCTCTGACAGCTATCTGGAAGTTCCCATTCCAAAACTCTATTACCTTGTGTAATAGTATTCAAAAGAATTGAAAGCAGGAGATTGTCTATTACTTTTTTATTAGTCAAAGTTGTTATAGAGGATACAGCCTGCTGCACTTTTCGTCATTTAATTAACAAAAGCATAAAATTCTTCTCCTGGCAGACAACTAAATCTGCTCGCTCCTGCAACACCCAGGACCACGCGAGTCATATTTAGGGTATGTTGGTGGTTGGGGGGGGGGGGCAGCACCGGTATTAATAGCAGATTGTTGTAAATGTTTTAAATTATGGATTTGATGTAAATAGGATACAGGCCACTGCACTTTCGCCCGTTTAATTAACAAAGCAGAAATGCACTTTGACAGAAATCGGGAACATTCTCGAGAATAAAGGAATGGCTTTGAGTAATACTGTTTAGGAAAATTGAATGTAGGGGAATGTACAACAATGTTAATAATACGGCAGGGCCCGAATACGACAATGTAATGTAATAGAAAGCAATTAATTCAGGACACAGGCTACTGCACTGTTTAGTCATTTAATTAACATAGGGTATATTTTCGTGGCGGTCGTATTATAAAGCTTTATACGCCTTGACAGCCTTCAGATGATGTTTTAATGGCAGCGTTTGTTCTGGGATTTTCTCGAATGACTTGCAATATCAGGCCAATAAAAGCAGTTTTTCTATTCCCCCTGTGGAACTTAGATCAGGAATGTTGTAAAAGAAGACTAGGAAATGCATAAATTGGACTGCATTTAGCTGTATAGTATATCATTATTTGTAATGAGTACTGAATTCTGTGAAAATTCATTATAATTTTCCTCCATAATGAACATGATATTAGAATGCTGTCATTAAGCATTTGTGAAGCCTGATGACTTAAAGCTGTATAGTGCAAACCTTATAATAACGGAGACGTATGGCGGCTTCATGTTCATTCTTGTGTTTTCCTTGCCCTTCTTTTTATTTGTGTACAGGTTCTTCTGTTATGCCCCTGTTATGTTTGGGCCTTTGGCTTGATTGGAAATCTGAGCCTGGTCCTGCTCCAGGAGACCAGGGAGAAAAAAAACAAAAACAAAAACAAAAGTATTTGCGCAAACAACACACAGACGAATTCTTCTTCCTCTTTTTCTGAAAGTTGTGCTTCTGTGATTTATCTCAAATGTACTCAAATGACAATAATTCATAAATCATAGCAATGCGGTGTCACAAGTGACTTCTCTGGGGATTATCTCGTTCACCTTAGAACCGGGACCTGTGCTGAACTTTTTCTGCCTTGTTCCCAAATGGAAAACCCCAACATTGATTATTGACAGTATTAATTAAATAAAAAAAATAATGAAAACATCAGAGTAAATTGGTTATTCTTGTATTCCTCGTCTTCTTCGCCTACTTTTTCTCCTTCCTTTTATTATTATTAGTGTTATTATTATTATTACTAATAACTTATCGTTTTACACTTTTTAAGGTGGGGAGTGAGGTATTGCTCTTTTCCCCCCCAAACATGCATTTTATAATTCATCACCGGCCTTGACAGATGAGTTGTGCTGGATATTAGAAAATGTCTCAAATCTAATATATATGCTAATGGTATGCCGAGACTGGGCTGTGGTGTGGTGGGCTTTTTAATCTGTCCGGACCAGTAAGGAAAGTGAAGGAGACAAGCCACTGCACTCCGCTATATGCCATCAAACAGCGCAGGTCGCCGGGAAGAGAGAAGTCAGCGACAAATCGCAGGGAGACGGAGTCACTCCGTAATTTAACGACGTTGTTAGTACAAATAAGTGGCTCCTGACTTCCAGCATCACCTGACACTGAATTGGTCTCTTGCCGGCATTATTCATTTATATATTTTTCTGTTTCGATTCATTGCATATTGCATACAGATGCATAATAATTAAATGTAGATTCTACTAACTAGATTTTGAGAGACTTTTTTTTTCCTTATTCAATAACTATACATAGATCAGTATCATATTCATGCCATGAACCTAGAATATTGTTCATCTAAAAAATAATCTCTTGCCAGATGGTTCTGTTAGTTTTGGTTGATGTTGCGCAAGTTTAATATATGTAATAAACTTTTCTAGAGTGATAATAAGTTTGCAGGGCCAGACTAAATACCCTTAACCCCCAAATTGACTTTGTAATCTATGACTTCCATTAGAATTCATGATGAAAATGTCAAGAACGGATGAAAAAAGAAAACTAAATTTTAGCTTTCCTTTCCTTTCTTAATTCTCATTCAAATGAAAATTTTACTTAATTTACTACTAAATTAATATTTTATTAAACTAAATGTTCATTTGAGTCATGCAGTCTGGCTCTTTCCCTTTTTTCTGTAGTTATATATATATATATATATATTCAGACAATTTCAAGAGGAAGTATGTTAAAGGGATTTTTATCTCATGTTCTTCATGGGACATCAGATTATAGTGTAAGACTGTATTATAAAAGATGATAACATTTTAGTGTAATCACTCAATGCAGATGATTCCCTGCTCTACTGGAGCCTGTGATGAAGTATTAATACTGCGATAGCACGTGCTTTAGTTTTCATAAATTATATATGCCAGAGATACCGCCTTTGTTTGGTACTCTGGATTATCTGGCAGAAATAATGGCTGATATGGGGCATGAGTTTCTCAATTGGTACTCTGTGACAATGTTATTTTACAATGCCAAATCTTATTATATGGCATTGTGCATATTGGAATGTCTCAGTGGTGGTTAGGATTGTGGGTAGGAGTGCTGTCTCATGCCTCCTGGGTTTGGGATTCAGATCTAGCTACTAGTCCACCCAGGCGCACCACTTTCCCCCTGCTGTCCAAAGATATGCGAGTAAGTTATTCTGTGTCTATAAATTGCCCAGGGTTCGATTGTGCAGTCAAGATTCAGTTGTGTTTCAGTCCAGCTGCAGCTCGTAGTCTGCCAGTTGGTGACCACTGGCATAGAGGATGAGTGTGCCCAGCAATGGACTGGCATTCTGTCTACAGTGTAGATGCTCCTTGTGCTATGCATACAGTACAGGTGACTCTGATCAGGATAAGTGTTTAGAATATGGATTGAACATGCATATAGCCGTCCATTCTCTGTAATTGCTCATCTTATTCAGGGTTGCAGGGGTCCAGAGCCTGTCCCAGAGGCTACAGGCACAAGACAGGAAACAGCCAAGGATGGGGCACCAACCCATCACAGGGCAAACACACACCAATGGGCAATTTGGAGACTCCAATTAGCCTCAGCATGTTTTTGGACTGTGGGGGGAAACTGAGGAAAGCCCCACAATGACACAGTGAGAACATGCAGATACTCAAACCCTGGTCCTAGAGGTGTGAGGCAACAGTGCTACCCACTACACTACTGTGGATTGAATATTATGAAGTTTAATCATAGACTGCATAGATATTATAGGAATTAAACATTCTGAATTTGTTTTCAACACTGATGTTTTAGGTGTTCTACTTTTTTAAAATTTGTATATAAAATATATTATTAAGGGCTGCAGATTTTTTACAAAAGTTACTAAATTCCTTGAAGAAAAAAACTGTTGTGCTACTTTCATGCATCGCATCAGCATTGTCCTGGTGCTGACAAATATTATGGCCCATGTTATTCTTCTGATGTTTTTAATGTTATTAATATGTTATTATTATTTGTAACAATAAATTGATGTTATTCTAATGTTTATCAAGCCCTGTATTATGAACAGGGATACGTTGTTTTATTTGTTATTAAGGCAGTACCATCTCCCCTCCTCCTTCACATCGTCACCTTAATCTTTGGTTATTGTTAATATTATTATTATTTGTAACAATGTATTAGTGTTATTCTAATGTTAATCATGCCCTGTATTATGGACAGGGATAGGTTGTTTTATTTGTTATTAAGGCAGTACCATCTAGCCACAATACCACAATAGCAAGGAATCATGCTACACAAAACAATGGAAAAATGTTCTTTTCAGTGACGTCTCAGCAGCATGCCGATTCCTGGCGCAGTGCTGCTCAGGAAAGGGTTAAATCCCATTGCTGTGGCTCATAAGCTGAAAATTCTGTTAGGGCCCTGCGGGGTCGCCGTAAATACTTAGTTTGTACAGAGTTTCATGTAGTGCCCTTATAAACCTTTTTAGGTACAACCAGCAACTAGATAAACACCATCTTACAGACATTATGAGAAAATCAAATTGAATATAGTTGCATTTTCCTTTTGCTTGGAGGGACCAGAGATTAAGGAAATATTTGTGTGTTATGATATGGATGCTGGGGAACTGGGCTGGCTTTCAGCGGATTAGGGGAGGCTATTTCCAACAAGGACCGTTTCCAGATTTTTTAAACCTGTTCCTGCTTACCATTGCGACTGTGAAGATCCATGACCCTGTCAATTTCTGGACGATTAATTGTACTGTAGGCAAAAATTAGTGACCAGGCAGGTTTTAAGAAATTCTTATTTTATCGAATCACTACATAAGTTATTTTTTAGGATTAACTTTGGAGTTCTTTGTGAATCGATGTGCACACACTTTCCTACATCAGCCGTTTAAATAATGTGTATTTGATGTTTTTTTTTCTATATCTACTTCGGGATATGTCTCCCAGGGGCGGGGGGGGGGGGGGGGGGGGGGGGGGGGGGGG
>JAODKN010000134.1:3894839-3924401 GCA_026774425.1 Petrocephalus zakoni
CCCCCCCCCCCCCCCCCCCCCCCCCCCCCCCCCCCCCCCCCCCCCCCCCCCCCCCCCCCCCCCCAATAGGAGGGCAGTAAGAGCATCAGCAGAGCTCTTTCTCCAGTCCCCCCCACAGTGGCTGAAGAGTTGTTAAGAGCTGACTGCATGAGTTGTTTTTTTTTTTAAGAACCTGGGTTGATTTCTAGGCTGTCAGAAGTCATGTTAGTTTGCCAACTGAGGATTAAAACAGGGCGCATCTTTACCGGTTTTATATGGTGGCCTGTACTGCTTGGGGTAACATATATCTCAATATAATGCAACAAATTTCCCTTATCCATTATTATGCTGCACAATTAAATGCACAGATTAAATACAGCCTGATATAAAATGATCCCTTTTGGTAACAGATGCTAAAAAGCCTAATAACACAGTCAGTGGCTGCCGGGGTAACTCCATAGCTAAGGCATGCATGTGCTGACTGGAAGCTCCTTGGCCTTTCGTAAAACGTTCCCCCTTTGGAGAAATTAATCATGCCTTGGCTCATCCTCTCTATTACCTTTCCAGGCCTCGGAAAGGGTGAGCGGCCGAATAAATACGCTCTCTCTTACGGTACAGTTTTGGTCCCAGCGAGTGTCGGTGCTCAGCTTATTATTTAATATTAAATATTTATACAAACGCTATTGCCTGCTAACTGGGACCCATGATAAAGATTTACTTTCTGCAGAAACATCCTAGCATTTGTATTGGCTTCTGGGGGAAAGAGAATGCTATATAGCGCAATATATTTATAATAATAATAATAATAATCATGAAATGGGCTGGAATAAGCCAAACAGCACATATTATGAAAATACTGAAAATATTTTTTATCAAAAACTCAAGTTCATAATTTTTGCTAATAATGGGTAGATGCACCGATTCGAATAATGGCTGCAAAATCAGACAAGCCAGAGAGGGGAATCGCATGCATTTCAGGCTGACAGTAGCTGTAAATAAAATGAGCGGAATACCTCTTGACTTTTATTGTGGTAAGGACTAATTATAATTCAGTGGATCAGACCTTTGGTGCCACTGAATGCTTAATTTGCAGTTTGCATGGGCAGATACATTAACTTGTGCAAGCTCCTTTCATTAGAATGCTATTAGTCATTGGAGATTGATCAATATATCATGTATAGAACATCTTGAATGTGGATGTCTGGACCTATTGTGGGCTGGGAGATAATGACTTCTTTATTCAAACCAGCTTGTAGGAACAAGGAGATAAAGCAAGTAAGGAGAGAATTATAGCACATGACCATGAAAGTATCTTGGAGATTAGAAGTGGGAGAACTCCGCGTAATAGAGACGGAGTACACTGAGAGCACTGGACGCTCCATACTGCTCTGCACTGCAGTTCATCCAGAACTTATTTATGGTTCCTACTCAGTGGCACTGAGATATACTCCTGGCTCATGTTAAACTGCACACTCTATGTTCTTTTTTTGCTGCCAAATGGTCATTTATGCTAATCATACATGTGTGAAGGGTGCAACTTGTTAAACATTTTGAAATGCAAGTTCCACTTTCATTTTCCCACGGATTTACAGCACTCACCAGAAGGCTGCACTTTCCCCATCGTGCTTTATTTTCCAAACTCACAAGCTACGTTCAGTATAAAAATAAAGCATAATAATAGAGTGCTATTAGGAGGATTTTCAATGCCTTACGGTATCCCTAGAGGGCAGTACTCTACACCCAAAATGTGACAAATTCTATGAGAAATCGATTTCATGGAGGGATGTGAACCAACGACCAGCCGATTGACTGATAGGAGAGCTCAGATAATCCTGGGACCATTTACCGGGAAAGCTCAGAGGGGCCTGTTATTCTCTTACGTATGTTTTATAGAATAATGGTTACAATAAAAGCTTTCCTAAAATAAACGCATAGCAAGCACTTGTGTTATTATTGCTGCCATTATATTTTGATTACACAAATTCACTATATTGTACGTTTTGCTTTATGTGTAAATATTGCAGAAAAATGAAAGGTATTCACTAATGTCCAATAATCTTCTGCAATTATACGTAGATCGATCTTTCTGGAGCTACAGACGTTATCTAAGATGTTCTTCTACTTGACATAACATTTTAAATGCACCCCTTTTACCAGCTTGTGGCAACAAAAGGATGTACTGGGGATCATTACTTTCACATTATACAGCTGAAGGTCTTACATTGTGTCAATTTCTTGACTTGTGGCTGTGACATAGTTTTTAACTTAATTAAATGCAACACTTTTGTCAGCGCTTGAGAATAAAACAAAGCTGGAGATGATTTTATATATTGTTCCTTTCTAAAACCTGACCTTTAAAACATGACAGGAAAAACAATATGCTCACAGAACATTCTACTCACCCTTTACCTGGGGACCTCTAAACCCCCCCCCCCTCCACCACTGTTTCTCCCAGTTTATGAACAACTGTGCAAACTCCTGCCTGCTTCGTTCATGAGATAAGCCTTAATCATATCTCAGCTTGGCCTTCCCAATGCTGATTTATATGAGTGTGTCACACTGAATTCTGTATAGTCTAAACACCAGCGTGTAAGGATGGAGTAGTAACAACCCTGCTCTATGTCTGTTAGAGTAAAGCGCTAGCGAGGATGTGGCATGGTGCAGGATACTTCACGGCTTCTTGCAGTTCTTCAGCATTGTGGTGAGACGACCTCCATTATTCCATCCGCAGCAATTACTGGAACATGATGCACTTTGTGAACATTCGAGCATCCTTTTGGCCTTTTCTGTGCCGCTGGATTACACACCAGAGGTTGTCTCCTGGAGGGTTAGGGATTTAAATTCACACAGGAAAAGCTTGGAGCCCACTGCTTACAGCCTGTGGGGGTGTATTGAGACATTGACAATTCGCTGCTATAATATATTTACATGTGCGACAGCCTGCTGTGTTACCAAGGTCACATTGGCAAGAGAGTCTTTTTCATAGAGACACAAATATGTAAAATGCATCCAGACAAATAAATAATACTTGGCTTGACACAAAGAAATCGCAGACAATGGTGCTTCTTTTCCTCATACTTTGTGGTCTATTCTGACCTTTATGGTGACTACACTGATACCTTAGCCACAACATTAATGTATTAATCAAATGACCATGTTGCTCAATGGTTTTTTAAGCTGGAACCAGCCTTCAAACTCAAAATCAGGCACTCCTGACATTTATTTAATCCATCCATCCATTCCTCCTTCCTCCTTCATGGTGGGAAAATACAATGAAGGAAGAAAAACAACAGAAGAGGGGGAACAAAGTTGGAATTTTGGGTTTAATAATGCTTCTTTAGACAAAGCCCCAAAAGAGGCGCTATCTAAGAGGCTGTTGGCTCACCTTGACAGCTCCTCTACCCACAATGCACTAAGTGGATGATTAAAAAGAAATGGAGGGTTTTACTGGGGGGTATGCGTGGCATCCCTGGAGGACCCAGAGCTAGTGGAGCGAGGATCTACAGCTGTCCTCCAAACAAGCCCGACATTCTTTATTTATTTCTTATGAAATATTGATGCGTGTTATGAAAGGTTTAAAATAATGCGGCGGCCCCCTTTTGCCCCCGCACACAGTTTTCTAATGCATAAATAATTCTGGCCTGTGGACCGCGGGCCGCCACATTAGGTGGGATGTATCCGCTGTATCACATTCTTTCAGCCTGAGAGAAAATACCATCCCTAGTAATTTCCTACACTTATACAATCTGCGTGGACAGTAAATAATTGATGTATGAATTTAGGACTAAAACTCAAACACAATATGACTTTATGTCAAGGGTTACTCCCAGCAGATTCGCAGCAGAGGCATCTCACAAAGTGGTTTCTTCCACTTAAAGGAGGGACCTGCCTTTAATTCCCCTCTTTTGATGGGAAAAAGAGACCTCCGTGTAACTGGACCCTTGATGAGGTCTCGTTTTGCATGGCTGGCAAACAACTGAGTGATTTAGCCCATTATGAGCCGGGAAATATTTTGTTTTTGAAGACAAATGGATATTTTGCAGCGACGCGGAGCTGTTTTGATTGCATTGGTGACGTCTGAATGCGGCCGGCCCACATCTGTTGTTCATCTCAGTATCTGCTCTAGTGTACAATTATGCTCTGAATTGTCAGCAAGATCCATTTGCCAGATACACAGTGGGACAAACGCGAGGGAGGCAGGGCTGGTAATTTCACCCTCAACGCTTCAATTAACATGATGCACAGAGTATAGCTGCTTTGTATATTAAAGGTTGAGCCATGAATCTCATTGAGATATTGTGAGATGCAGAAATGAATTAATGTGCCTAACAGTGGAAAATAAATATTCATAGTTCAAAGGGCTAATTACACAATACCAATAATGCACTGGAATGAATAAAACAAATTGATATTTACGTTACTTATATTTATGATGATGTTTGTATACAGTATGTGTGACACAGTAACACACAGAATGACATCACTGCATTATCAAATCAATAACATTAATGAAATATTACTACTACTACTATTATTAATTTATATTAATATTAATAGTATTCTTTGAAGGAGTAAGGAAAATTGTAAAATCTTTAAAAGTTTACCTAATGGCTCATGTAAATCTCCCATAACAGGGCTCTTAAAAAAAAAAATCTAAATATTAATATGGTATATTAATATGAATTTATTTTTTCATTATATTCATTTTTACCAATAGCTGGAAATCTTTGGCCAAGCTTGCACTGTATACACCACAATGTTCTGATCTCATTTAATGTGGCTTTGCTATTCGGTTATGTTCTTGTCGACATCATGCTTTTAGCCATCAATAGGAGACAGACGTTATCCGGGATGTTAATAACGAAAATACTGCCAGACCACGCATGAAATCAAAATTTACCCCGTCGAATCTGCTGTCGCTGTATTATCATTTTCCACTGGTGCTCACTGTCAGAGACTGATGAAAAGCCACTTCACATCCACTCTGCTTAGTTTCCCATGAGCTGCCCTTCTCCCTAACTTAGCTAGCTGCCGATTCAGCTAAGTATTGCTTGGAATAACGTTTGAAATGGACAGCAGGTAATGAAAGAAACACTTGTTGATAACAAAACCCCGCTTTCCTCATACGACTTTGTTTTATCCCACGTTCACTTCCTGCCCGTCTCAGCAGATGACTGAAAAGGCTCCCGGAAGGCCTGACTTCAGTGTTGATTATGGCAGTATCACAGCTGCCATTTCCACAGTCGTTACTTTTACCCTGCGTGAGGAATATAAAGCTGAACAAGCGTCATTCTCTTTTGGAGAATATAATTGTGTGTACATTTTAATTCAAAGAATCGCAACTTACTTAAAATTGTATTATTCCTAATAGCTTGGTTTTGACATCAAGCCCTTAAGGAAGAAACAATGTCTTGATATCCATTGAAATTTTTATTTTAGGCAAAAAAAATCTAATTCTACAAGGTGGTTTTCCCATACTTTTCTCAGAAGCTGAAAAAAAAGTTATATTACCTAAATGATTAAATACTTTTAAGTATAAGTAGTAGCAGTAGCGGTGGAATACTCAAATACATACATTTACTCATATATGTGCTTGTACTCATACGCAGATTTGTACTCGTACTCAAAGTGCTATCAACAGAAGGCATAGCATTAGTAGGATACGCCACAATCACCTTCCCAGTAGCATACTTTGGGCCTTTTTGGAGACAAACACAGCCCCATGACCTGTCCTGACCTCTGAAGACGAGTCAGATCAATGACATTTTTTCCTGCTTGTTTCTTTTTTCTTTTTTATAACAGCGCTGGGGGCTACGTCGCTCCCTTCCATTCTGTTGTCTTGCTTAGCCACCCTCGTGCCCCTGTGACCACCCATTCTGTCATCACAAGCAGCTGTGCTTCCTTACCAAGCCCCACCCATCCCCTACTCCCCCAAATGTGACCGAATGAGCCTAAACTGGAATCTGTAACATCTTCTGGCGATGATTAATCTGATAAATAATACATATATCAATCTAGTCTTTCAGACAAGGACAAATTCTTACCAGCGGGACAGCACAAGACCTCTTATACTGCTGCCTGTAGCCGCAAAATTAATTATTTAATCCTTAATTCTTTAGGAAATGAGCAAGTTTGATTAATGTTGTCCAGTGTCAGTTCTTGGTTGTTTGATATATGTCAAATAATTCACCCCCTGCTCTCTCCACAAACACACTTCCCACTCCCTCTGAACACACACACACACACAAATGTACTCAAACACCAAACTCATAGTCACACACACACACACACGCTCACACTTCTCAAAGAAGAAGCCAGAGGCTGCTGTCACAAAGATCAGATGCTGAATATCTCAGGATAAATTGAAGTGAAAATTTGGAGGGAGCTCGCAGAACGTGGCCAACTTACAGTAACCTTTCCCAGTCTAAGTTTAAGCATGTTTACTAATGGATGCCTCCCAGGCCCGGTTCTTAAAATGTATTTTTAATGCTGTCAGTTTTTCATTTCCCCTTCTTTCTTTTTGTGAAAAAAGCACCTTGTCAGAACGTGCCTGGCCAGCAAAAACCAAAGAATTAGGACATGACGAGATCTACCAGTCTGACACGCCAGAGTTGCGCTGACACAATAAAATGTTATGTTTAATTGTATAATATGCATAAATAAGTAACACATATAAGTAACAAACTTCCTGATTAATATTCACTTTTAAAAAACTTCATTATCGAAATAACATTATTTTTAGAAATATTACCTACTACTATGTATTTCTTTACATATATACACACATCACTACAGTAAGTGCAGGGATACAATGTAAGGATTATAATTTTTATGATAACATTGATATTGCATAATGCAGATGATATTCCTAAGTGTTACTTTTTAAGTTTCATTGTTTATTTCACATTATGGATTTATTTATTTATTTATTGATTATTGATTTCAAAGCATGGAGGGGAATTTCTTTTAACTTGTATACTCATTGTCTACACAACACCCACAGTCTGTATTGGGAATACTTATTTTGATACTATAATCTCAATTCATTTAGAATTTTAAATGATACCACGTTTTGTTCATATACAAAAGATATATTGCATGCAAGCACATGCTATCCCAGTCCCTGTTAAGCTCGCTTGAGTTCCTTATCTGTCTTTTAGAAAGTTTCAATCATGATTCAGTGGGACACGCCTTTCACCCCCCGCTAAAAACCACCATGCCCCCAGGGCGGTGAAAAGGGTCCCAGGTTTAATTGGGCCAACAACCCAACAAATCTCTTTCTGTCTGGGATAATATATATTTTCCCTCTTCAGAAAAAAAAAATGTGTTTCTACAGGCAAGAAAGGGGTGGGTGAATCAGTGCGGACTGACAGATTGTTTTGTCCGAGGTAGCTCTGCCGCTTGTTACAAGCGTCAGGACATTAGACTAAACAAAAGCCAGATTGGCGCTATCATCAATCACCCAGCTGACAGTCGACTTCAGTTTGTTTGTTCCACTCTGCATAATAAGTGATTGGATCAGGTTTAATTAGATGTTGGGTAATCAATCATTTCCAACAAGACACTTCGCTAAGGGACCCTGCACGTGCCGCCGTCAAAATAAATAAATAAACGTGCTCCTGAAATTCGGCCGTGACCTAAAGTAAATCCCACAGGTGAGATGCGGCTTATGAAGACATCCGACGTGTTTGGCAGGCTATCAGCCCGGCTGCATTCAAGCGGCTGGTTTGTTATGCTAAAGATGATCCCCTTGATGATAATGATCACGTAAACAAACAAACAACAACAAAAACATTAATAAGGTTAGTACGATTTTTGATAATAATTGAAAACCAACAACAACAATGATAGTATTATTATTGTTATTGTTAGCGTTATTATATATTTGGAAGAAATCTAACGCTTTGATCAGGACACATTTAGATTTGCGTTATCATGTCCATAATTAATATCTGGTATGTGTCTTATGGTAGATGCACAGGAGCATGTGAGGTCCGGATGTGGTAGGAGTCAGGAACGGAAAGCTTGCGACGGGAAAGAGAATCACGACATGACAGAGAAAAGCGTCCTTTACACAAAGGCGGCGTGAGGAAGCCAGCTGGCCGGGAAGCCGACGCCCTGCCTCCGAGTCGCCCGCCACTGTTGATGAGACAGTTACAAGTTTACAACAGCTGCCGACTAATGTTTGATCAGTGATAAAATATGCCGAGGTGACAACACCATGCTGCCCTGCATTTCTGGGACCGGCCATTAAAAATTCAGCGAATTGAGTGAGGTCCTGATGCCCCTGATACTCCCCAAAGGAACATGGGACAGAGACAGCTTCACAAGATGTCAAAAACAATATCCATTTGTGTTTGCCATCAAATCCTTGGAGTAACCTCTTCTCACTATGTGTGCTTTTCTCTTTTTTTCTCTCTCTCTAAAGGACTGCAGGAAAAATGGACAGCACTAAGAGGGAGAGAGTGCAGTGAAGACTTCCTGAAGGAGAACTCCGTGACTCCTGGCACCCTGTCACCCTTAGAAAACCCTGCGGTGCTGAAATATTTTTGTTCCTCAGGAAGACTCCGTTCCCTTTCTTGTGTTGTGACAATGTCAGCTCGCTGATGTGCACCACAATAACTCGCCAAGAAAAAGTGAGCATTCAGTGGCCGTCAATCCTGCCAGATTCGCGGGGCCCCGAAGCTGCCGGGATGGACGGTGACAGGCGCATTGTTCTGCATTGTCTGCCTGATAAAAGTTCAGTACATATATTTGTGTTTTCCGAGCGGCCCTACTCTGGCTTTCCAAAGCCCTTGTTCTCCACATTCTTGGTCACGTTTTTATATCAAATAATAATTGTTCAGATTATATAACTACATACATGTAACATTAATGAACCAAATGATAGCAAAGGATTTCTAATGTATGAAAATCATTACCCTGATGCAAAATAATTGCTATTTCACTACTGCATGACCAATTCCAAATATAATATTATACATTAAATAGCTGAGTAGCATAGTCAGAAAAAGAAATATATTTTTCATTGTACGCAAAAGCATCTCTACATTGGATTTCAACGACTTTCAGTCTCAGTTCTCTGGAAAACTATAGGAATGCTTTCATAATCTTTTATTATTATTTCAGAATTATTTTATTATAATTTTATATCCATTGTACCTGAGCTAATGAATTTCACTCCATAGTTAATGGATAATTGTCCTCAAAACGCCCACACTGAACCATAGGATGGTAACGGTCAGGGATTTGCACACTTAGCATGACTCCTTACCATGCGTCC
This sequence comes from Petrocephalus zakoni, assembly GCA_026774425.1. Taxonomy (NCBI): domain Eukaryota; kingdom Metazoa; phylum Chordata; class Actinopteri; order Osteoglossiformes; family Mormyridae; genus Petrocephalus; species Petrocephalus zakoni. The sequence goes on from JAODKN010000134.1 coordinate 3,904,102, forward strand.
TTTTGTAACCCTGCACTCTAATGAACGAACGTAATGATATGTAACATGTAACAATAACTTTCAATGCTCCGTATTAAAATTTATGTTAGAATGAACAAAAAAAAAAACACCAACGATTTGAGATCTTAAACTCACAAAAATTGTAATGGGCGATCCATATTCGCATTAATTCATAGCTAATTGTGTATATAATAAAGTTAGTGGTTACGCATCGGGGCACACATGCAGCATCTGTGTTCATTTACATAACATCATGCATTACCTCCAGCGCTCTGATTGGCCAGCATGGGATGCTCTGGAGCAGGGCTTGCTTGGCTGTGGTGCTTTAGTACTAGTCTAGCAGGGATTCAGAAAATCTGAGTTTAATAGGTGCCAATATTTTGTAACAATGTATTTACATTCATGCTAAATTGAAAAATTTGAGATCGTAATCTTGAGTAAGACGGTGAACTCGGTAAATCTCTGCCATGTCTAGTCATTGAATGTCTCACATTTCTTTGTGATCCAAAAGTCATATGTGGCTAAACAAGCAAACGGAAGTGCTTATACTCTTCATTCTGTTCATTCATGATCAGTTTACTTTATGAAAGCACAATAGAATCTCTCGCCTTAAACTTGATTATGCTGTGTGTAGCTGTAGTGCAATGTGAATCATACAGAGGCTTCCATCAAATCATTCACGGCATCCTTTGTATTCTGGGCGCTAGGCCCCCACTGTCACCGCCAAGACCACACTGTGTTCGGCATTTGCGTTTTTAGCATTTCCTCCTGAAAATAGACCTATGCTCCTCTTGATGAGGGTTTGTGTGCCCGATAGGGGGCATGTATTCAAGGTTCAGAACATCTGATCTAAATGGAACAGAGAAGATGCTGTAATGTCACGGTTACCTTCAGTGAGATGGAAAGGTCGCTAATTCAACTCCCAGGAGGGTCTCTTGTATCCTTGAGCAAGGCACTTAATTTGATTTGCGTATAAATATTCAGTTGGATACATAGCTAAAACGGTGTTTGACTGTGAAATTGCAGGATCTGCTTTGTTGGGGAAACACGGAAGTAGAAATTTTAGCTGATGAATGTTAGCAGCCTCGACGATAACCGAGAGCACTATAAAAAGACCCATAAGGGACACGTGCGGTAATATTCTGCACGGATCCAAAGAGGTCTCCTGTTGGATGCCAGAATGAATGATGCAATTTCATATTCAAACTTGTGTCACTGGTCCTTCTTACTTTTCTGTCATTTGCGCCTGACGGGCCTCGCCGAGTATCAGCTAGGTATCCCTAGCTCGTTGAATTTTTTTTTTCCTCCGGAAAGGACCAAAAAGTAGCAAATCCAAATTTGAAATATGGGAATCACAAAAACCTCAGAGCTTCTAAAATTGTTTCGATGTGGTACAATTAAATGCATTTGAGGGAAAAAAAAATTAAAAATAAAGAAGACAGAATAGATTTTAAAAATGTAATACTATTAGTTTACATATCGTCTGCATGCTTTGCCTTCGCATTGCCCATAGTGTATGTGTTATGGCCGTATGTGTGTGTCCTGCAATGGACCGGCAGCCCATCCAGGCTATACTCCAGCTTCATGTCCCAGCCCCAACCCTGACCAGGATAAGTGCTTAGAGAAAAAATGAATGTAAACTGTTCAAACTGAATAAAAGAGCATTGTTATCAGATGGCTTAGCATGGTAGACAGCATCGTGGCCTCACACCTCTAATGTTACGGATTCCTTTCCTTCCCTAATTATGTGTGTGTGTGTGTTTACTGTCTGTGTCTGTTTGCCATGTTCACTTGGGTTTACTCCTGCTGTTCTGGGTTCTTACCAACACCCAGAGCTTTGGGTAAATTAGTGTTGGTATAATACCTTTAATCTGTGCCCTGAGATTGACTGCATCCTGTACATCTCATGCCCAGTGCATCCTGGGATAGCCTCCAGTCTGGCCATGGCCCAGCACTGGGTATGTGGTTATGGCAAATTGATATGTTGTTTCCAAATGGGAGATGTCTATTGGTAGATTTTAAAAGAAATCTGCACATACACAACTAAACATCTGGAAAGATGCAGAAGAAAGATGCCAGTAAAAATGATGAACATGATCTGAGGTTTGGCCTTCAGTCTGTCTGCCTCTCATAATGACTATATTTTCCTGCTCTATCCATTCTGTTAAAAAAAAAAAAAATCTGTGATGATGCCATAACCATCAGGCAGCCTTCTCTTTCAGTATAAAGTTTTGCAATCTGGTGATTTGTGATTTTATTTCCAAAATAGGAAAAAAATATGCAAGCAAGAGTGAAACGCATCCATCTAGCTATCCATCAATCAATCCAAGGCAGGGAGGTGAAATACATATTATAATTTGGTTTATTTCCCTACAACTTCGTTCAGAGTTTACATTTCAGCAAAAACTAAAAGACAAATACCTATGATAATTTAAACCCTGTGTCTCACCGTATAACTGTACAGTATATTTAGTCAAAAAGAAAAAAAACAACATCATTAGTATAAGAGGCAAAATGTGAAAGCATTTGTAAGAACAGAAATTTAGTGTCAATATTTTGTCCTGTGTAATTAATAACTGCATTTCTCATTTAAGAAAGATTCACGGATGTATGGCAATGACAGCCACACATACGTAATATGGTCATGAGCAAATCATGCGCGTAAGTCCTAAAGGAATGATCGTTTTAAAAACAGCCATCTAATTTACTTACCTCTGGGGCAGGTTTATTGATGAATAAATATATGTATAAAAAAGTGCTCTGGACGATCTCCCCCCCTGCTTCCCGTCACGGGAAGGCAACCAACTAAATAATTCAGGATAAGTAATAATCCGCATGTGTTAAAACTGGACTAGGAAGCACTTCATTTCAATTAGCCGTTTTTAAGCAACAAAAGAATGATTTCGCTGAAGCCGGGGTGTATTGTTATTTAGCTTGTCCCAGGCTTGTTTTATCTATCATTTTTTACCCTCCCATGTAGTTCAATAACAGTTCTATATCATGTTTTGTCTCCATTTTTTTTTTCAAGGATTGTGTTACCTGGAATCAAGTGACTCTCCAGGCCTTAACAGAGGCTCATATTATTCTAGGTCACTATGATCTGCCCAGCTAATTGGATCAGGTGTAAGCCAAGCCAGCGGGGTTACGACTTTTATGGGACACTTCAGAGTGCTTCGGCGGTAAGCTGGCTGTTTGTGTGTCGAACAGCTACCCGCCTTGCCTAAGGCCCTAGCTAATAAAAATGCTAGTAATCACGTTGTATTACAAGGCTCAAATTCGTCCTGTGACTTTACTGCGGGGCGGTCATTAATGTTTTAGGCAGCTCTTGGATTCCTGTTTCAGGTCTCCTGCGTTTAGTTTCCGTCTTGTCTGTGTGCATATAGAAGACGAGGAGGGGCCAGTCCCTAATTTACTTTTTACTTTCTCTCTATCTTGTTAACTTAAGAACCGCTAATAACCCCCCATTAAATATTGCCAGTCTTATAATTATGAATCGTACAACGTAATTGCGAATGATTTACATGTCAGCGCGGTGCTGTCGCAAATCAAAATTCTGACACGCTCCGAATTAAAAGTGGTGAGAGTTCGCGTCACGTTTCTTCTGTTGTGGCATAAAATGCTATATTATGCATAAAATAGAACGTCATATTGTGCTTAAAACATTAAAACGTTCCAACGGAAAAAAAGTTATCTCCCAGTGAATCTGGCTGCATTGAACGAACCGCAAGTACATTGCATGACAAAGTTTTTCTGTGATCCTATGACAGAATTTAGTGAGCAATTTAATGATGGATAAAGCTTAAAATGTCAATCGTGACTTATGTGTGTATTTCGTGAACATGAGTTGTAGTTGTGCAAGTATTAAATGTGTTGAGTATGGAAATATGAAATGCCTTTAGTTGCAGATTCCAACATTCCATAATATAATATTCCTGGAAAAAAAAAACAGACAAAAGGGAAGACGAAACATTTGACTTGAAGTATCCACTGAAGCCCCCTTACAATGTCAGTGCCAGAAAGCAGATCTGCGATGGAACGTGTCAGAATTCGTCACATTAGATGTCCACGGCCCAGACGAGCAGAAACAGGAGGCCCCCGGCCATCTGCTAGGCCCCAGCCCTTTTCATCTGCAAACTGTAGGTGCTGCTTTCTGTTCACTCAGCCAGATGATCACCGTCTCAGAGTCAGTCGAGTGTCCCCATGTCGCTGGGACCGGGGAAGGTCACCAGATTGTCATGCTTTGGGGAGGAGGAAGGGACAGCTAGCCGGAGCCACCGGGGTGTGGCCATGGCAGCAGCTGCTGCGTCCCGGGACGCTGCTCCACTCTGGCTGGTTTATTGAACCCGTTGTCTCTCCCTTCTTACAGATGTGAGAGGCAGCCATGGCATCATGGGCAAAGGCACCCTGGCATCTACCTTACAGGTACACAGCAACGTCTTCTAATGACTTTGCCAAGTGGAGCTGTAAGGCATGCAGGCGGAGGATGTGAGGAAAGAAGGCCTGGCTTGGGGGGGGGGTGTCACTGCAGAGCTCAGCCAGCAAAATTATTCCTCTCATCAAGTTATAATTTTTTCAAGCAAAAAAGATTGTAAATTGTTTTTCCAAACATTTCCTAAGATTTTAAAAAAGTATGTGTGTGTGTGTATGTATATGTATATATGCATTCAGTTTCAATAGTACACACACACACAATTTCAGATTTTATTTTATATAAGTTTGATGTGCAAAGTACTATGGCACCATTTCTACTTGGCATTTCATTGTAGATCAGCCAAGCTTTTATAATTTGTAACAATTTGTCATGCTGTTAAATAATAAAACAATTTATAACAGCTTTTAAATAATCATCTTAAAATTCCCATTGACTAATGCAATTTAACATTGTGAATGTCTGTTTACACAGGAAAGAAGTCTTAATAGATCATTAAAGGTCTTTTGCTTTAAGGGTAATTTGACGCGCAATTTGCAGTAAAATGTTTAAATGACCATTTAAAAGGGGGGATGATATGTCTTTTTAACGGCTTCCTGAATCTCAGTTTAACAAACTTGGCTGATGGAATAATGTTAAAAGTGTGGGCTTCATTCAGAAAGCACTTTAATCAGGCCTGCAATCGTTTGAGTAACCGCAGAGCCTTGGATGTGCCTCTCCACTTATTAGCCTGTAGCATTTCTTGAGGAACTTTGATTAATTGGGGTTAGCCACTCTATATAACAAGGTCACTACTCCCAAGCTTTCACCATTTGTTTCCATTTACATCAATTAGAAGTAGGGGGAGCTATGGGCTACTTGAATCTCCTAAACAAAAGGTGTGTCTACGATCCAAGTATAAATATAGCCAAGAAGGGCACGCAAGATATATAATGCAAATTAGCTGGCTGATAGCTAGCTGCTGATTGGCCGTGGAGGTTTGCGAAAGCCTGTGAGGTTTACTAATGCCTTGGAGAGAAACTGTTTGCCTACATCATACTTTTGATTTTCAAACGTTGATATGGGGCTTTGCAGCATCTTATGTATTATTTTTTAACGACCAATTTCATACAGAAACATTAACAAACATAGTAACACTCGGTGATACAAATTAAAATAGAAAATAGAAAAGTGTACTGAAAAGCCTACTGATATGAAAATCTATTTCAGCCAATCACACTTGACTTCAGCCGATGAGTTATGCTGAATTGTGGGAAATGGTGTCCTAGGAGAGCTGCAGCCATTTTGAGCCAAGCCGCCACAAAAGACCACTGACATATTAATATAGTGTGGTTAGCCAGAGGAGAGATTTATTGGTAAAAGCCTTCAATCCTAACCAGAAAGGAATGGATAACTCATAGCTTCATGGTCTTTTAACCTGCCTCTGAACGCATTATTTTCATTTTAATTATTTTTATCATATCAAAATAGGGATGATAAAACTGATGTATTTGTATGTATTTGGATGTATTTGTTTATTATTCCACCTGCAAGTTTCTACTACACTTTGACCAAATTATACCTGATTAACACGGTATAATTTTACAGACAATGGGCACTTTCACAAAGACCAGAACCTTTTTTTTCGGAACCAGGAACTTTTCTCATGTTCACACTGCAGGAATTCGGCCCAACTTTAGTTCCTCTGAGACCAGAACCCTTTTTTAGTCCCTACTCCAGACATTTTCAAACATGAACTACTGGGGAGTCACTTACAGCAATAGCTTGCCGATTGGTTGACCACTTGGAAAAAATAAATTAGAGGACCAAAAATTGAGCAGATGGAATTATTTTTTTGTACCTCAGTTACATTTATAGCATCTATGACAACATTTCGTTGCTTGTGTCTCCATATTTCTGCATTGGAAAATTTGATCGATGATCAATACACTTTTATCTACTATTGCCGGTGCCTGCGGTGAAACTTGCCAGCACTTATTACTGTAATATATTTTATATTGTTTTATATTTTGTGGAAAACGAAAGATCGTTCTGCTGGCCAGCTCTAATAATGCATTTAAAATGTCGCAGTCGTATAAGTAACATATAAATGAAAGGCTGTGTTCCATTTTTTTGTAAATCGATCCCCCAATAACTAACAACATTTGTTCATCCTCTTTGTTTTGGGGTGGTGTAGTACTTTAGTAAAGAATTTGTGTGTTACGTTTAACCTATGAGCTTTTCCCATGCTTATTTAGTATAATGGTCCCAGTTTCTGTTGTGCAGAGAGGAAGTATCACACAAAAGTGGCCGATTGCTACAAAACAATTCTGGTGGAGATGGCCCAGGAACTTCTAACCAGGGAGCAGGCTCCGGAACTGCGGTGTGAAAGGAGCCAATGTGTAATGAGAAGGTTGTCGGTTCGGTCATTGGACTTGCCAGAATGGTGTGATGTCCATTGGGCCATGGAGCAAGGCCCCCCAAAATGCTCCAGGGGCACCGGATACATGATCCGACTGGGCCCTCAGTCAGAAAATCACTTTGGGGCCCCTACAGATGTTTTAAAAATGACATAAATAGCTAATGGGTTTAGTCAAAAGATTGTAGCTAGGTAGCTGGTTAGCATAATATGTTTCAGAATGTCCTAAATAAGGAATTTGTTTATTTGATATTTAGTGTAGTGACTGTTTGTGACCAATATGGGACCCCCAGACCTTGGGGGGCCCATGCAAATTCGAGGTTTGAGTGGTAGTAAACACCACCTCTGTGCTAGCGCAAAGTTCAGTAAGCACTGCAGAAACCCTGCGAGGCTGCCAGAACATTTATCGTGGATGTACAGAGCCCAGCTGAACTCTGTCAATACCGGCGACTGAAAGAGGCCGTGATCAGAGATAGGGCTTTAGCTGGCATCAGGGACTGCAGTTCACCAGAATGTTTGCGATTCGATCCGGGCCTAATGATCTCAAAAGCAAGCACAAAGGTCTGTCAAAGTGTGCAAAAATGGGGCGGTGTAGCCAACTGAGCCCCAATCTGCTTATCCAGGAGGGGACGGAGCAAACAGAGATGCCATTGCATTCAGAGGAAGAACAGCGAGGCGGGAGGGCAAATGGAAAGATACCAACTGCAAACCAGCATGACACGTGCCAAGGAAACCAGATTTAGCCCTGGAAGAGGTGGCAAAATGCCTCAGACGGATGAATGTCAAATAGTGTTTCAGATACAGTCTCATGTCTTTGAAAGTGACTTTTTGCATCTGTTCCAGCAATGAATGGATAGGAAATTTGTTGATTAAGCAACAGAATTAAAACGGTATAAAACAATAAACTATATTTACCTAGTTATATTTAAATTGCCACTGGAAGGATGTTGTGTGTGTGTGTTGGGTGTCATGTTACAGATAGTAGTATGGCACAGGTTCTTATTGGGAACCTGAGCACTGGATGACCTTTTGACACCCCAGAGGTTGGATCGCATCACCTCAGCTCTGGGTACCCAATTGCCTGGGAAAACGCTGACGGCAGCAGTCATGTTGTTAATGAGGGCCCGCCCAGTTACAGGAAATGAGTTACTTACTAAATTGTAATTTTTTATTATTATTGTTGTTGTTGTCATTGTTGTTCTCAGAATTAATTATTGCACATGTGTGTATGTATATATATGCTGTATATATATTAGTTACTTGTCAGTTAAAGCCATTTTTATTTGTTTGTAATGGTAGTTATACTTTCAAACTAAAAACAAAACTTGTAACCAGCATGTCATGCTGGCTAAATTGCAATAAACTATAGATATTTAGCCCTTATCAAACACGCCTGCTTTTGATTGTTGAATGAACATGACTGTTAGGCAGCACACTGGCTCTCTGTCCAGAGTGGCCCTGCCTTGAGTTGCCTGGGACAAGCTGCAGGAGCAGCATGACCCAGTGGATTAACAGTTATGGAAGTAAGATTAACATTTTTATTCAAAAACTTCATATATGCTTGGCTGTGTTTGTGCATTTCCATTATCCATATTGTTTCATTCAAAAGCCATTAACCCAGCAGGATTTATATTGTGGGACAATGCTTGTTTTCATTGAACTCAATGTCTAGCGTTTTGTAGAACTCTTATATAGGTTGCAGGGTTTTGACAGGAAAATAATAGCCTCTCTGAAAACACAAAAACATCCTTATGTAGTTATACAGTTTTCGTACACAGTGATATAGTCATATACTTTTACTCACTCAAAGGTATTCTTTATATAAAGCAAACATTACAATAACAATTTAACTGTTAAAATAATGTAGAGTTGGAATAGAGTTGCAAGTTTCAGCAATTTCCATATACAAATCATACTCATATTTCATCTTATATCTTATATTTCTGACACCCATCAAATGCAATATGTCTAAACAGAAATGTCAGCCTTAGAAATATTCTAAGCAACGAGTTATTAATATATTATTTTGTTTAATTAATATGTAATCATGCATTGTACTTTAATTATGTTGCATGTTTATTTATTTTGATATGACCACTGCATTTTAAAAGCTTGAAATGTAATTGTCATCATATCTCAGTCACACAAACAAAACCCGAGTGGCATTTTCCATCCCTTCAGATAGGGGGCAGTCTTGTGTCAGTTACACTTGATAGTTCTTGTCTAATTCTTGTAAATCAAGTTTTAATGATGACACATTATCATGGTTGTAAGTTTATTCTCTGGAGTGCATAAGTGTTTCTGTGTTACTGGCTCTCTTCTTTGGCTTTTGCACTATTTTGGAAGCATGCAGTCAAGTGTTCAGTCATTTTAAAAAACATTTTGTAAATCTCCTTTTGTGACTTCTTTCCAGTTTGTATTTTTAACTTCTCATATTTTGTTTTTATTTATTTTTATACCACCTTTAAGTAGTTGTTTCAGTACTGCTGTTGTTAAATACAATGTTTATTTTTTTTCAGGTATCTGCACATACAGCAATTATTAAACTATATTAAACACAATAAATATACAATTCCTCACCAACACTCAGGTATGCTGTAATGCAATAGCTCATCTGTGGAGCAGGACAATAATAGCTTGACCACAAAGCTACCAAAATCAGATATGATAACAATACAAGGATGAACATGTGTTTTCAGCTGTGGATTATGACAGAGCACACTTATTTCCTGTCCAACTACACTTTAAATTTCCGGCTCAACACTTTAGTTTTATTACAATGATAATATGATAAAATCTTCAGTATCCATAGGGACAGTTTGACAGTAGTAACACCAGAGAGGACCGATAAGAGAAGCCCTGTGAAAGAAAATAGGCTTTTTTGCTGAAAAGATTAAGCAATAAAAATCAAAATTGTATAATAAAAGTAAGGAGTAGAAAATAGGGGAAAATAAAGTATTTAATGCATCCTTTCATTTATTGTTGGTGTATTGTTCTGGAATTTTCCTTTTGCTTGTTAGGTAGCACAGGATGTTGGCTTTGGTAGCACTCTGTGTCATGTCAGGTTTCGCAGATCATTAATATTTATACAATTTTGCTGTCGCTGTATGTTTCCGGATGCACGTTACAAAAATATCGTGCTTCCGTGCTCTGCAGAGATCCTTGGCATTATATGAGGGGATTTTAGCAGTCAAGGGCAAAGACGTAACTTAAAGGAGCAGGGCTCGGGTTAGTCCCGACCCGTTGGTTGTTTAGTAAGAGCGAATGTCAGCACAATTGTTTCTTTTGTCTTTGTTTCCACTCTCGCAGTATAAATTACGGACGAGGCAGTTTTAGGGAATTGTGCAATTTTGGGGAATCGGGTACGAGGGCTAATGACCTGAGCAAAATTTCATTTTTCATTTTGGTCCCGATACGTAGCTGATCTCATTCCGCTGAGTGCGTTATTGCGATTATAATTTGGTCACATATAATATTTGTGTCATGGAAAAAGGTTAAGGATATTTATGGCTGGTGCTCTGAACTCTTGACCCTAAAGTGAACTTAAACCCTTAGTGGGGCAGGTCAAGGTGCCAATCAACAAGAATATATATAAACTCTGTATTCCCCCCCCCCCAAACCCACACACACACACACCCTGCTCCAAAGTGTTTGAGGCAAGTCCGTAATCAGGTAACATTATCGACATGAATGGAAGGAGAGATAAATGTAGACTAGGGGCTTAAGGTTGGTGTCACGAGGTAATTAGCCCATTGTGATGCGCCACAGATCAGTGGACGGAATAAAAAGGTGCGACATGTGAGTGTGGGCTACAGGGGTGAGCCCTTATTTGACTTTCTTGGCCCTGAAGCAGAAAAAGCACTGAAGCTTTCACACACACGCACAGACACACACACCACACAGGCACACACATGCAGACACTCCCTTAACGCACATTCACACACCCCCAGCTGATTTTTCCCCTGAAGCCGTTGACATTTAGCCCGGCTGGATAATTGAGGAATAACATTTGCGTTACAATTTAACATGACCCCTGTCTTTACATCCCTTTCACATTGCCTTTCGGAAAATGGCTGCTGACACCCACTGATGCAGTCGGTAGTGTTATTGTGCGCTCGTGAGGAGGTGGGGGGGGGGCATTTGGCAGTGATGGGATATTGTTAATGATATAAGAAAGTGGAGCTTATTATTACAATGGCACAGTCAATGTCAAGAAGAACTGTTCTGCCCTTTTCATTCTCCGGTGAGCAACTATTAAGAGAAATGTATTAAGTGGGTAGAGGGAGTCTGAAGGTCTGACATGAAGGCCAGGGTAAAAGCAAAGGTTAATGAATTGACTGTTCCTGGTGTGTGAGGCTTAACTGTGGCCCATACACAAGGGGACGGAACCTGAACCGAGGCCCCCGCATAGCGCATTTTGTGCTGGGGAAAAACGTAAAATCTGTTTCTCGGTAGGTATTGCTGTATTTTAATGTAGTAAACAAGGTCAGGCTTGGCACCTAAGCGCTGTGCCAGTTGTGTGTCTGTCTGAAGCCCCAGATATTTCATTTCTATCGGCATTTGGGAGGTGCAATCTCAAGCGCCTGTAAGTAATTGGATCTGACAAGATTCACCAAGCAGTGTTTTTCGTTGCTTTACCACCGAGATGGATTTTTCGGGTCATTGTCTGCAAAGGAGTTTTATATTTGTGTCAACTACCGCTGTATGTTTTGATACCTGAACACACGTTTTCATGTTCTCTCTGCTGTTTTTCCACCAGACCCGGTAGTGTTCTTCAGCGACAAAAAAGTTCTCACGAAGAAAAGACGGTTATTCATTCACTGAATCTGCGTGGCCATGAATATAGGACAGAGCCAGCTAGTAATATATTTATTTACCTCAAACTAAAGCTGCTGTTTTTGTACATTTTTTTTCTGTGAATGTGGGTCTTGAGTTTTTATAACCATAGAGGAATTACAAAGGAAACACTGACAAAGGAATTAATATACAAATGTCGCAGTACCTACAGTAGACGGGTAGCAATAGTAGTAATAGTAGTTGTAGTAATAATAGTACATAACTAAGGTTGGTGTAGCAAATGGTTTAGTGTCTTCCTTCAGGACTATGTGTGGCGATTGCACATTCAATAGCTAATTCCAGTAAGGTCAGGCCTACTGCCGTCTCTCAGCTTAGCTCTAACCCCCGTGGCATACTCCGACCTCTGGAACAAGAAGAGAGTTGCTAAGATACAGTCATAGCTATGACCCCCATCACTTAAAATTAAGGGAGAGGGACACAGTGAGGCGTGGGAGTATTAGTCCAAAAGCAGATTGAACAAGGTGCTGGAAGTGAGATTTTGCTGATTAGATGTAACAATGGCTATTTGTTTGAACGTAAGTTTAGCATGTTAGCTATTTAAAGGTTTGAGGTACTATATGTACTGCAAGGGGCCTCTTGTTAAGAAGTTTTTTTAATGATAATATTACTTTCTAACCTATTTCTTATGTCCCGAAACTCTCTCCTCTTTAACAATAAACCCAATGTAAAACTCAAAGGCAATATGTACTGTGCTCAGTCTAAATAACAGTTTTTAAAAAGTGTATTAATCATGAATATCATTTCATAATACTCAAATAAGATTTTTTTTTTATTAGTTGTCCAGCTGTAGTATTTTTTTTAACTAATGTGTTCCAAGCCTTTCATGGGGGAATCATAATCAAAGATACTGTCACTTTCCCAGATGTATTTCATCCAGTAAAATAAAGGACTCTCACAAAGTTTTGTAAAAGGTCTCTTTAAATGTCATGCTCTAGGGCACACACACTTATCGTCTCTATTATTCTGAAGGTTAATCATATGAACATTCAGATTTTCTCCATGGCTGATTTTTATTTCTGTACTACCCAATATTTTCCTTGTTTGATTGACGGCCTCACAATGGAGGTATTATTCCCGTTCATTACGTGAACGTTATTTATACTGTAGCAACAACCTTACAAGGTTTGCTAAGGAAACATTAGCTTCGTTGGAGACGTGCGGATATCCAATTATCCCATCATTCATAAATTTCCAAATTATCCGAGTGATAAAATGAAAGTGAATTGGTCTCCCCCCCCCATGCAAAAACACCATTTCTACATGTTGTGCTTAAAAGCTTATTTATTGTTAAAAGACTAATACCTTTATATGGCTTTTTTTTCCTCCGTCGCTGGTTTTTGTTTATGTTTGTACTGTTCACCGTTTCATAAGTAATGTTTCCTTATTAGTCACTTGTGACAGCTTTTTTTATTTAGGATCCAGCTTTTTTATACTCGTTACCATTCATCTAACGCCGAGTTACGCCTCTTTGTCAGGGTGCCAGAGCCACTGATAAATGACTGAAGACTGACTGGTACACTTTATTAAAAAGTAATAACAATTTTTGTAGGCACCCTTCATGTCGTTAGGGGCTCATGAATCAAAGGACACTGGCTGTCCCCGCCTGATAAATGCATCGTTTACCAGCTGAGGAGTTATTTAGGACTGGCTATTAATTTAAATCACATCTATCTCCTCTGAATAGTGGATTACTGTGATAGGCCTGAAAATAACCAGTAGTGCGGTTAACTGCATATTATTTATTATAACCAGCTGTAGTATTGAGTCCCTTTGTTAAAAAATAATAAGAATAATAAAAAAAAAACAATTACTATAATATAGACAAATTTGAACTGGAGTGTAAATGATTTTCCAGTTAAAGTATTTTTCAAAATTCTTTAAAGGGGATTTAGCTTGTATTCAAATTAAAATCATGTATAAATTATAACAACCACTGGCTGGTTGATCAGTAGAATTCCACAATGTCTTAAAGTCAACTGACTCAATCCTTTAGAGAGAACAGGTGTAACTTTATGTATTCCAGATGAGTGTATGTATCTGTATGTGAAATAGGAATATAACACTTTAAAGTAGTTAGTGATTACTTTTGAGGCTTAAATAGTAAACTCATTCGAAACAGATATGAATTAGAATTGCAGTACTATACATTTATGCAGCAATTCACACAAAATACCCTAAATAAAATGCTTAATCCTTCAAACACATATAATAACAATGTATATAGAGTACAACTCTGTTTCATCAGCTGGTTTAATCTGCTTATAAATTAATATTTGAAAATACAGGTGGGGATCATTGGCTGTTACAGCCATCGACAGCATGTTACTACAAAATACATCTACAGAGTGTTACTACAGAATTTACATCTACAGATTGTTACTACAGAGTGTAAGATCTACAGAATATTATTACAAAGTATTACAGAGTATTACTACGGAATATTACATTTACACTGCATTACTATAGAATATTGTGCATATTACTTAGTATGTTTATATTCAGATTCATAGTAGTACAGTTATTCTCTGCACTTAAGGATTTCTGTGGACTTTCAATATGTTAAAATCTGGAAATGAACGGGATTTAAAAGTGACTCTTGGGTGACCTTCACAATTCATATTAATGATTCACGCTCATGAACACTACCGACCTCATATTTCCTGTAAGACCTGATTTAAAATTAATTAAATTGAGATATGTGGATGTTTATGCTCCTGGCCTATACAGCGTGTGTGTATTTATATACCCTATCATGCATGCCTAACCCTTTCCTGGGTTTTTCTAAGCTACACTGTTAATTTAATCATAACAGAATTAAGTTACAAATGTCCTCCAGAAAGTTGTGTCTCCAGTAAAGCATTGTTCATTTCAGAGCTTAACACATATTTTTCTTTAATTAGCCTGCATATATTAATAATTAGCAATGGAGAAATAACTTCAGATAAGTGTACTTCTGCTTTTAATAATTCCTACATTCTTTTAAAATAATGAAACTCCCTAATCCTATAGAAAACATATATGTTGTTTTTCAAGTTATAAAGTTCTTTTTTTCCCCATGTTTTTTCATGTGTCTTTCGTTATTAAAAGCACTGCTCACAAATATACTTAACTCTGCAGCATGAAAATGGACTGTATTTTATCCATGATTTATGTTCTGTCGGAGCAGGAGTAATATTTGTAGCTTCCGTTGGATTTAAACACATTGTATTAAATTAGCGCATTTACTGTATGTACGTGTAGCATCACAGTCTCTCAATACCGGACGAAAGCTTAAGCAACTGAGCGTATGGCAGCAGCAGTCTGTTGAACATGTCTGACTTTTATAACCCAGTGTGAATGATCATTGACCTCTGAAGCCAGAGAAAATGACAAATACCCGCGTCCGACGTGTTCATATGTCACTCCGGAGTGGCCGCTGAGCGGTGGCTCAGAGCCGACACCACTCTCACGCAAAGTGGACAAGCTCATGGGTGCGTGTGCGGGTGGGCAGAGGGGCCCTGTGCCACACCCGAGACAGAGACGGATGCCCTGTGCTCCACACCTGCCACCCTGGCACAGACCCTCCAGACCCCGCGACCTCCCCTCACTCAGCCCCATGCTCTGTCTCGCTCACTTTCGATTCAAAATATACTGTACTTCCTACCACTGCACCAAGTAACATCCAAATGAACCAACCATTAATGCACCTCAAGTAATAGCTACCTTTCACCAAGACATCTTCCCTTTCGACTGGGGTCCTCTGTGCCCCGCTAGCATACCATACCTATTTGTATATTCGCTGCTGTCATTACCCATCATCATGTTACATTTTCGTCCCCATTGTTACTGTGCAATAAATGTAACTCTTTATATCTGCATTGTTTAACACACTCTATATTCTGTGTTCTCCCACCTTCAAGTTCTCAAAGTGTGCTTTATAAATTAAACATATTATAATGATGATGACGATTATTATTATTAATAACATAAAACAATACTAGGATAATATCTATATTTAAAATCAATTTAAACTTTTTCTTTTAATTTTTTGTATATGACTACTTGTTTTAAAGCAATGTCAGAGTCACCTTTCTTATTCATAGGTATGTGTATATTAAACTTATACCATTCTCCACCAAGCTTATCCATGCCTGGCTCAAGCACTGTCCCCAGTGCATCAACCTATGCTTATGATTCTGACCCTGAAATTAACATCTATTGTGGGGAATGGCATCTCTGTGCTAGCACCCTCTGTGGGGAACCTTATATTATGAAGTATGCAAGCCAACCTTAGAAATACTGCCTATAGTGTGTCACTAAATTATACGTATCGGTGGCTGAACTGGAAAGGAACCGTTACCTTTGACAGACACCAGCTTTTGGTTCCGAGTTTTCTGTGTCTGGGTTCTGTTTCACACATTATATCCATCCAATCAGAACTTCAACAAAACTGTGGAAAGAGCACTGGGCTTTTTAAAATTTTGTTATAATTACAATTTTGGAAATCCGATCACATTAAGCAAACCTTTCATATTTCACTGCCGCGCCAATTTAATTACAACTCCAGATTATCAGTTCACAAGGGGCACCTGCCCTGCCTGTAAACTCCCACGGACCACAGGACCAACATCTGTGCATCGCTCTGCAGTAATCACTCAATGCCTGATTCTGCCTGACAGGCCACACCGCGCCACATGTACGTCCTGGGGGTCAGTTCACCCACAGGAAAAGAGGTCAGTCCCAGAAAAACAGAGGAGTAGCTGGTATATTCTAGAAATAAAAGCTAAAGTCAAGAAGTATCTACCTAACATAACATAATGTAATGTAACATAACATAGCATAGCATAACGTAGCCCAACACAAATACATTTCACATTAGACACACAATGAACAGGCGCAGTACATGACAGTGGGACATGAGTGTGTGGAATTACTGCCTGCTTAAAGTGGCAGGACAGCGATGTAAATAAGGTTCTTTAGTGGTTACGGAGATGTGGACAGCATATCGGCGTTTTTGGTGTGTGTGCGGGTGTGCATATGTGTGACCATGGCGTGTGGGTGGTAAGGGTGAGGCGTGAATGATGGGGCAGTTAGTCATTATATAAATGTGTCGACGCCATATACTTATTCGATCTGATATAACGATGAACTCAGATATAACGCTGACTAGCTAAGCAGTCCAAGCAATATCTCAGGTGATTAACCCAGTGAACCAGTCAGTGGAATTTACATCTTGGTCACATTCATCAAGCTGTATATATTTTTTTTTCAGTAGAAATAAATCTGCTCTAAAACTTATTACAGATAATGTGCATATTAGCAATGCCTTTTTTCTTCTGCCCCTTTGCTATTTGCTTAACTTCTGTGTTTTCAATTTAAAGAAACAAAACTAATATTCAATTTTGCTTTATTTATCATATAATCACATTATTTATTGCTGCTGGGATTTGGTGTCTGTTTTCTGAGATGCTGACAGAAATTTCGAATCTTCAAGCATCTTGCAGTTGTACGGTCCTTTTTAATCACCACGATGAGTTATATTATATTATATTATATTAATTTTTTAATACGTTCATATACAACATTCATATACAAACAGACTGTATGCACACATTTGTCACATTTCATGAGAATTATATGCTGGATGAAGTGTGCTATGCTCTCCTGCCTCAGCACAATCAAGCAGCATCAGCCTTATGTATCCAAGTAGACTCTCGATGATCTTCCAAACCCAGATGAAATGCCGATATTCACTGCACATCATATAGGGTATATACGTTAGGTCTGAGGAAGAAAAGAAATGAATGGTATAAGAGTTCAGCAGCTGTTTAAGAGTTCAATAGCAAAGGTTGCACTTTGCACTGTATTTGTGGTTGGTCTGTTTACAAGTTGCAAAAATAATTGATACAGTGGTTTTGCATTAGCGTCTGTAATATACATATTCTGAGAGATATGGCAGTTTTGTTGGATACTGGAATGTCCATAACATGCTCTGTGATTTGCAAAATGGTACTTGTTTGGTCATGTAACAAACGGTTTCTAATTGCATTTTTTCCCCTTGGGCATGTAATCATTGTGACTTTCTCTTTACACCAGCAGCTGGCATAGTTTCTCTTTTTTTCTGACAAGTTTTTTTTTCGTAAAGTGATAGAGAGAGAGAGAGAGAGAGAGAGAGAGAGAGAGAAATGAAGATGTTAATATGCTCTACATGCAATGGTCTCACCTCTGCTAAGTACTTGATTATATACTGTCAATAAAATTGACTTTTGTCTTCAGAGAGGAAACAGTATGTTTAACATATTTCAAAATAATTTCCTTTGCACTGTAAATATGATATATTGCAGCTGATGTAAAAAGTGGTTTTCAGGTTGCTCGTTTAATGAAATCAGCATCTTTCTGATATTTAACATTATTTTAAAAAGTACAGTAAAGAAATATTGTCAAAGTCAGCATGAAATTAGGTCCCCTTCAGTTGTTCTTAATGTAAATACTACAGGATTGTAAGGTATCATTAGCTTTACAAATCATTAGTCTTAGTCTACATTCGGGATTATGGGAATGTGTCCGAACAAGTGTCTAACAGAAGTCACATTTTTCAAAATATTTTAAAGCAAATTGAACAAGTGTAACAGTCTATTCGCTAGTAAAAGCACAGAAAGCAGCTCTTTACTCAGAAGCCCTTTGGCAAAATTTTTATTTGTCAAACCTAGCCCTTTTCTTTTTGAAAATGTGTTCTTTTTTGGAATTTGGATAATTAGCGAACTCCAGAACATATTTCCATTGTAAGCAACCATGTAATTACAAGTATATAGAATTTATGTAGAATTAATCATTCGTGTCTCCAGTGTGGGATAAGTCTTTCGATTTGTCCTTTCCCCCTCACTGCGTATCGTGATGAGAAGCAGAGCACAGACCTGATGATTAATGTAAAAGAGCTTGACAGCGGGCCAGGCCTCAAATGCCTCCTGGGCAGCGGGTGGTAATCTGTCCCAGGTGAAGGGCTCCAGGGGCTGGCATGTAGACCTGCAGGCCGCAGGTGGCTGAGGAACCACTGACTGAGCACCTCCTATTGGAGTGCCGCATTATGCTGCCCTGACACGTACACTTTCCCAGCCTTGAGTTTCCTTAGGAAACACAAGCTTCTCTGTGCAGCCCTCGCCTCTGGGCATTGCCACTAGTACAGATTTAGCAAATTTATGATTTTTAGGCCTTTAACGGGTTTATTTGAAATAATTTGATTAGTCACTAGATAGTCTAATTGAAGCTGTTAACGTGTATTATGTGATGTTACCATCCACCTCAAACACCAGGGAAGTAGTAAATCTGTATGACAATGTATGAGAACCAGACTGAACTGATTCTGCTCAAGGAAGTGATGCAGAAATAGATTCTGGTTAACTTTTGCCACATCACTACTGAGAGAAGTGCGCATACTTTTCGAGGGGCAGGTTCTGGAATGGGGTGGGTGGGTAATTTAGGGGGGTCCCCTAAATAAATTTCGCTGTCCGGAGGGTGGGTCCCCTTCAGTAAATATTGCGCATGCGCTCGTGGGAAGGGCTTAAAGTCAGAGAGTAGCAAAACACACCAGTGCCAGGTCCAGAACAGAACCACTGGGTTCATATTCTTGTTCATTATTTCATATTCAGTTCATATACATTCATATTCATGTATTTATTCCTGGATTTAATTCTTATCATACTGTATGTACATTTGTTCTGATGTTTTGTGCCTTTGTGCTGATTTAATCTGAGACTTGTTACTGACTGGATGTTATCAGTAGGACTTCCTATATACTGATGTACAAAGGCCAAAAAAAAGAAGCTTGTATATTTACTTCTTTGAACTTTTTACAGCCAGTACTTCTGGATTTCATTAAGAATAACACACTGTAATGTGTCATGCTAGTTAAAATAAGTGCACAAAGTAACACAAGCTTTGCTTTTACGGAGGTTTCTACAAAGTGCATATTCAAGGACACAAAACAGACACTAGATGGCTGCAGACAATGCATAAAACAATTAATGAAGGACTTCAGGTGGATCTGAAACAATGCAAAATGCATAGGGTGGTTTATTGTGCTAATGTTGTATACAAAACCATGCTTACAGTCATATTTAGCATTGTTTAGCCTCTGACTTTCATTGTCATAGTACACATAAGTAATCATAAAATACCGTATCAGCCAGTAATATGCAAAAAAGAGAAAAATGCTACAAGACAAGACAAGTAACATTTTAATTGAGGGGGCACAAATAATATAGTAATCCGCTCAAATAGAGTACTGAATGTATTCATTAACCAGAAACTAAAATGTTACTTATGTTCACTCATTTGTAATCAATCATAATGGTCCATGTATTTCCTGCAGTTACTATATTTGTTCATGATTTGTATTTGGTTACCAAATTGCCCATATGTATAAGGTGTACATGAGTGAGTGTCTGGTGTGTGAGTGTGCCCTGCGGTGGGCTGGCCCTCAATCCTGGGTTGTTCCCTGCCTTATGCTCAAAGCTTCTGGTTTAGGCTCCTGAACAGGATAAGCGGCTTCAGAGAATTCAGTTTCAGTTTATTTTTATATAGCGCCCTTCACAACAGAGTTGTCCTAGGGCGCTTTACATGGGTGTGTTAGAATACATT